>LAZP02000013.1:0-26595 GCA_001272575.2 Ophiocordyceps unilateralis | reverse complement strand
AGGAGTGTTGGCAGGAGTGTTGCCAGGAGCGTTGCCCGGAGTGTTCCCAGGAGCGATGCCAGGAGTGTTGCCAGAAGTGTTCCCAGGAGCGATGCCAACAGCGCTGCCACCCTTGTTGAAACCGGTGTTGTTCCCCCCCATTCCCGCCAACGCCCCAATCACTTCTTGGCCGAGCACCGTCGTGTTCAGATCAACAGCATCAACGGCAGTACTGATGAGGTTACTACCCAAAGTCGAAGTGTCCAGCTTGAGATCAACAAGAATTAGCATTTACAAAAGATATCGAGATAAATGAATGCTCTTACCCTGATTATACTATGTTGCTCCATGAACCCCCTTTTGTGGCCGGCAAAAAGAGCCAGTATCACAAGGATGAATCCAATGAATGTGAATATCAGATTAAGTCCTACCACAACACGACTTTGCAGAACATTTGCAACTTTGCCGAGAAGGCTCTCTGGGTAGACATTCGTCGTCGACTTTTGCCTGCCTGTCAATTTGGAAGGAAGCCATGCTGCAGCTTTCTTCGTCAAGGACTTGAATCGCGCTTGTGTGGTGCGCTCCTCGGAGAGTATCGATTCCGACATTACGATTGAGGAAAGGATACGGGCATCCGAAAGCCCACGATTGATGGGAAACAGGTTGCGAGAAATGGCCAAACAAGAAGAAATCACAGTCGAGCAAGAGCACCAGGCACCGCCATACATATAAATGCGTAGCTAGAGGAACGCGGTAACGCTACCGCTTCTGGGTTCGATGCTACTTTGCCTGGCTATTATCGCTCTACAGCGCCGACGTCTCATGATACAAGCCTGACGCATAGTCGACTCTGCCGGGCAACAAGGTGGACGAAGTTGTAAAACGCCCTGCCAAGCACTGTGGCAGCGTCGCTATCTTTATTCAACGAGGTTAGCCAGAGTAGCATCGCGGTCGGTTTCGATTATAGTTGAGGGACTGACGCAAATCCGTAAAACGCGGAGGCGGGAACAGAAGCTTAGCCGAGTGACTATTTGCAGCTAGCCGTCAAGTTTCGGGTTAGTGAAACCGGTCGCGCGATAGCCGATAGGCAAACTTATATTAAGCCAATGCTCATGAAGGGAAACTTGCACAGCAGTCATCTAATCTTTCCTCCACCTGTTGGAGATGGGGAGGTGGGTGGGAAAATGCTTTAGTTCTCATTCCCTGACTGCGAAGCTGCATAGCTGATGCCGTTGATATGACTTGTGGTAAGACTGGAACAAGTGAGGGTCTGTGTGCAAGGGGTGACTGTCAGCGACTGTTGCAACCTTTTGCTTAAGGTGATCCAAGAAGCCAGAAATCACTGGACCTGGCTTTTCAGCTTCGTCAGTGCTTTTGGGGATTAGAGGATGTGTTGAACCTTAAGAAACTTGCCCTGCGTTAATGGCGAAATCATTTATGCAAAATGTTGCTATTTACTTCGTGCACACGTATGGCGTTCTTAAGTTTCCATCGGCAACTCAGACCGAGCCCCAACTCACAATTTGGCCGCCTCTTCTTGGAGAAACTTGTTCGGGATCGGAACCCAGATCGCTCGAATAAACTCGGCAAAGCCCTTGCCTAAACAATCTAGCCGTTGGGAGCTAGTCACGCCCCGGCCCAGGGACCCGTAGACGACATAATGCACGGCGCGGATGTATGGCATCTCCACCCGCTCGATGTAGTACCAGTCTCTCCAGTCCTTGCGCATTAGTGCCTTGAGCTTGTCACGAGTCATAAAGGATCGCAGCCAGTCGTACTGCTCTGACGTGTGTACAAAGAGCCCGAGATTGACGTTGCCGCCCTTGTCTCCCGACCGGGCCAGAACTACGTCGCCGAGCGGTCGCATCGTCATGGGGCCAAAAGCGTCCAAGGATAGTGGATTTGTCGTTTCGTAGTTCTCGCGAGAGGCTGGTTCCTGCGTGACTTTGGGGGGCCCTACCTCGATTCGCAGCGCGTCTCCAGAAGAGCCGGCATTCAGAAGTGTGACGGCTTCTTCAATTTCACTCTGGGGGATCAGAGCTGGATAGAATCCCATGAATGGAGTTGGAGCGGCTTTCAGATGCTCCAAGTACCCATTCATCCCTATGAAGACGTCGAGTTAGCATTAAGTGTGTAGCAGATCACGTTCCTTTGCCCTCGTGTCTACGGATGGTAGTCATACCAGCAAAATGCGCCATAAAGGTAAAAACTAGTGCCTGGGTAACGCTACCGACGATTTGCGGCTTCAAGGCTTGAGCAAAGATTCTCATGTACGTCGTCGACGAAAGCTGCGAGTCCGGGTTTTCCATGGGCATCCCGACTCTCTGGAATTCAAGGATGTCAATTTTTTCCAGCGTTCCCCATTCATGCAGCTTGTTTCGGATCTGGGCCTCCTCAGTATCCCATTTGTGGTCTGTAGCATAGCCAGTGGCATTGAGGAGAATCTCGAGCCGGTACCCGCCGCGGTAAAAGATGCCCAACTTTGTAGTTGGCGGTGGAGGAAAGCCTTTGACTCCAGATACGTGCACGCGATCCTTCCCTTGGGACGTAACCATGATGCTCTTGACATCGGCTTTGACGTCGCTGTTGAGGTAGATTGTGCCTTGCAGCTCGTACAGAAACTGACACTTGACGGTATCCGGCGTGACAAAACCCCCAGTGCCGTCATGCTTGGTGATAACACTCTCCCCGTTGTCTAAAACCTCGGCGATGGGAAGCCCCAGATTGACAAAGGTGCCGGGGGGATGTCGGTAAGCACCCGCAAAGTTGGCACCGGTTACGTACGTCGAGCATTCGATTAGATGGCCGGCGATGAGCGCGCCTGCGAGCTTATCAAAGTCGGTCTCGGTCCATCCGTACCACCAGGCGGCTGCGGCTATCACGGGCGAGGCATCAGCGACGCGGCCGCAGATGATGATATCTGCGCCCTGGTCGAGGCCTCGCTTGATGGCTCGATAACCGAGATAGGCGTTGGCAGCAAGGACGGGCATCGTCTCTGGGTCATCTAGAAAGGAGGATGTGTTTGCGGCAAGGTGAACATTCCTGTTCTCACCGTCCAGGTGCGGCAGCGGGCGAGCCGAGGATGACGTTCCGCTTATGAAGGTATGGAGTTTGGGCATGAGATCATCGCCGTCTACAAAGGCAACGCAGAGTTGCAAACGGCGCTCAGCAACCTGTGGCGGTCAGTAGGCGTTCAAGGGCGTGAGCCATACTGACAACATTGCTCGCGGAAAGAGATTAAGCAAGTCTGCTGTCACCCAGGCACGAACCATGCTTTGAATCTTCTCAGCCAGCCCCTTGGGATTGAGTGAGCCACCATTGACAACGACTTTGATACGCTTCTTGTTGATCACGTCCAGCGACATTTCGATGCCGGCGAGGGCCGTAAATACCCATCCGGGATGAGACTGGTCCGCTCTTCTGAGAGCATCGTTGCCAACAGTCCCCTCTATCTCAAAATCAGCCTCAGCACAACACTTGGGACAACACTTGGTAGATGTGAAGCAGACCTGCCAAGTAGTCACCGGTAATGACATCGACGGGCCCCAGGCTAGCCTGGTTAAACATGTGGATGCCAGGGTCAGCTGCGGCAAGCCATCAGCACACCGCGACGGTCAGGCCCGGCAAAGGCTCACTGGAAGCGCCAGAGCAGTTGGCGATCCTGACGGGACGCCCGGCAGAGGAGAAGGGAGTCATGGCGTCGTGGAACATTCAATGGCAGGGAAAGGTCAAATAAAGGTTCGTGAAAAGAAGGTGAGGGCGATGGGCGCTTAGGGTCTATAACTGACGTTTCAGTCAGCACTAGATTATAGCCGAGGCATCAACGGTGAGTATGTGTGCTTTATGCCCGTCTGGTACGAATCAGAGTCCACGGTGCTCAAGCAATGCCACGGTCTCGAAGGCCGAGTCGTGCCGAGGTCCCATGGGTCTGCACCCCGCTCAACAGACATCAATAACAGGCAAAGCCGCGGCAAGATACACACATAGATGCAGTTATACGTTAAACGCAGTTGCTCCGGCATGGCCAATTCCGGTAGCTGGTTCAAGGCCACCACGACTGGACGTCCGTGCCCAAAACGCCTAGCTTCGTTCAGACAGGCTCCCTCACCGCCAATGCCTTCCAGTAGTCCTCTACCAGCTGCGGCGCCGTGTCCTCGACGACGGTACGCCTAATCCACGAGGTTTCCTTGGGGTCGTAGCCCACCCATTCCACCATGAGACGCCTGCGATCCTTGCTATGCTTGCGGATGGCGAAGATGTCGTACATGTCCGGGGCCAGCGGGTTGCTTGGTCGGCCGCCCTTGGTTGCCCAATATCGCAGGAGAGTTTCGAGCGCGTCGGCGTGGAGGTTAGCCTCGGGCTCCCACGTCATGTCGCCGTCTTCCCATTCGACCTGAATCTCGATTGAGGTTCCGGCCCATCGATGGTTGACGAAGCGGCTAAAGCCGGACTCGCCGTCTGGTATTTCGTCGGCGTCTCCAGCGCCTACATCTTGCTCGTGGTCTCCATGAAGACCGCCCGAATTGTCCGCCACGGGCGAGACGGGCGAAACGGGCGCTGGGGGACACGCTCGCGACGGCGTCACGGCAGCGCAGGACGACTGCCGCCGGCCCAGCCTGTGTTAGCGGCTTAAGTCCAGCCTGGCACGGTGGCGATTGCTTACCACCCCGCGCGGAGGCTTCTGCGCTCGGCCCGTCGACTGGCGGGCCGCTCGAGGCATCCCAGACGGCCAAGCCTTGTAATCGGAAACTGTCTCCGTGGCGGCGGTGGTGGTGGAGGTGGTAGTTGAAGGAGTTGAGCGTGAGAAGATGGAGGCCAGCATTGCTGTCACCAAGGCCTCGGCCAAAGAGAGGGGCCTTGAAATGACGAAAGTCCAGAGGAAAACGCCATTCGTACTCTGAGGCTGGATGACGAAGGTGAGGACCGGTGACAATGTAGGCAGGTACTAGTTAGTACAGAATTTGCACCTGCCTTGGGATGATGAAAGGTTTTTCAGTGAGGTGTACGAGGTACAGTTACTTGCTAGATTCAGTCTAGAACGGCTAGCAGTTGCAGCCGTCCGCCGTGTAATTACCTCTAGTAGGTAGTAAGTAATAAGCAGGAGATTCAATAGTCTAGTAACACCTAGTTGGTTAAAAGCTGAATTTATCCGCGGAATTCCTTGGATTAACGAGGGCCATCTATGTATGCCTAAAACATTTATAAAAGTAGCGCTATAATCTATCTCGTTACGCATAAAAGAGTGCTAAGGGTTAGGCGTTATTAAGAGCTAATACGGGGTAGCAGGCCTATCACCACTAGGTACACGAAGATGATAGTAAGATTAAAAAGGTGGGTCTGGCCGGGGATTGAACCCGGGACCTCTCGCATATCGCCACCGCAGGCTCAGGGTGAACCCTAAGCGAGAATCATACCACTAGACCACCAGACCAGGGAGCAATGCATCACGTGATTATTACGTTTATTGGATGCAGAACATGTTCTCTATATAGTCTTACCAACCTTTGGTACGCCCTCATCTTTGCCGCCGTCTCCACATGAAAGAACGAGCAATGGACTGTTTGAAATCCTTGGACCGCTGAAAGGCAAACAACTCTTCGGGTCAGTCTGAAAGATCCCTGTTAAAATTGCGATGGACAAGCAGAACAATCTAACAATGACGTCTACTCTCCTTCTACCTGGGTACCTAGGTAGGTAGCTGACGCTCAGCTTGCTACCTAACTCATTGCGGCAAAGTCTCCCCTGCTGACAGACATCAACCAATGCCGTCCGTCCAACACCCCTGAATATAAATCTCTCACAATACACGTATTTCTTCATCATATCATTCCCGAGCTTCGTGGTCCACACCCTGACGCGTCCCGGCGACAAGCAAGTGGGACTCGAATTTCATGCTGCGCTTGGTCTCAATCTCAGAATGACGACGCAGAATGTCGACGCACAAGATGCAGCCACAAGTGCCAATTTGACCGTGGAGCGTCGTAATGACAAGTCCATGCTGATGCGCATCCTCCTTACATTCTCCAGAGCCATACGACCATATCTCGTGAAACCCAAGAAGGGAAGTGATGACACCCACGACTCTCCGCGTCTGGTAACCCCAAAACGCGTCTCACGAAGCCATGATGTTCAGGAACGAAATGTGGATAGCATATGGGTGTATGACGTGGCAAGAAAGAGCAGCCTCTCCGACAACGAGCCTCGTACACAGATATCGCGACGCATCTACTACTTTGCCGGGGGCGGTTGGCAGATGCCACCAAGTCCGCACCATTGGGCATTCATTGCAGCCCTCGTCGACCGCTTGCCGCAAACAAGCGTCAGCCTCATATCGTACCCTCTGGCGCCTGAGAACCCCGCTTCGGTGTCGATGCCCAAACTCAAGACGCTCTATGACACGCTTATGAAGCAATCGTCGACTGCGAAAGAGCGCGTCATTATCGCCGGCGACAGTGCGGGCGGAAATATTGCATTAAGTCTTGTTCTTTGGTCCCTCGCCGGTGCAGACCGGGGACAAGCCAGCCACCCGGATGCCATAATGGCAATTTCTCCTTCGACTGACCTGCGACACCGCAACGCCGAAATGGAAGCTGTGGCCCGACACGACCCAACCTTGACAATTCCATTCGTTCAATCGACAGCTGCCGCCTGGAGCGCGGGAGGGAACCAATCAGCCGATCTGCTAGCTACGGACTGGACGGTAGACGACGCTCGTGTATCACCAACCTTGGCCCGGATTGAGCTTGCCGCGCGGCACAACATCCAGATTCATGGTGTTGTCGGTACGTGGGATGTACTGGCTCCGGAGGCCATGGAGTTCATAGACAAATGTCGGGATGCCGGCGTAAGGGGGAAGTGGCTGGTGTGGGAGGGCCAGATGCATTGTTTTCCTTTGGCAGCTAGATACCACTTGAGCGAGAGCGTCGAGGCGTCCAAATGGATCGCGCGCGTCATTAGCGAAGTGTAAATTTACAGGATATAGGGTTGTTTCTCATTGACTCCCCCAACCTTAAGAACGAGATACAGCCATTCATCACAAGTGTGCATCACTTGTGATGCATAAGAGACGCCCGATGACGGCTTAGAAATTGGCAAATTTAGCCGGTGCCGAATCTACAGCCGAGCGGGGAAGCACATGATGGAAATCATCAATGTCTCTACAGCCAGGCTCTCCAGCTCAGCCAGGCCCGGTCGAATGGTAGAAGCACTTGGCGAACATTACTGACGCCGTGATTCCTTCATTAATTACTATGACCATCTTGTTGAGGCCAATTCGACCTGCGTCGAGCCGAAAAGGCGTCACTGCAGGCAGACTCTGCACCGGCTCTTCAATCCGGTGTCGAGGTAGTTACCAGAAAACACTTCAGAACTTACGGATCGACAAAGACACCCGCGTCATGTATCAAGGTCTGTATGGTTGATGGGCGCGGATAGGCTTGTGTTGAAATCCTCGCAGGCTTTACAGGTCAGGCGGTGCGTTAACCTCCCACCATTAACAAATATCCGCAACTCACGAAGAAGGCAAGGCCACTTCAAATGCAAAAGACACCATTGATTACGGCACCAAAGTCGTAGGCGGCGTGTCGCCCGGCAAAGGCGGTTGCATGCATCTCGGCCTGCCAGTGTTCAGCACCGTTCGAGAGGTTAGCATCACGTCTCAAGGAGACTCGTTGTTGTAGCTCACCGAAATACCCCCCTCTCCAGGCAATGGACAAGATTCGGCCTCGCGTCAGCGCTGTTTTTGTCCCGGCTGATTTCGCAGCCCAAGCCATCATAGAGTCCATCGAGGCTCAAGTGCCGCTAGTCGTCTCCGTCGCCGAGCACATGCCTGTTCATGACTTGATGCGCGTCCACGAGGTCCTCCGCACGCAGGATCAAACCCGCCTTGTCGGACCCAACTCTCCAGGCATTATTGCGCCGGATCAGTGTCGCGTGGGCATCATGCCCTTCCGCCTGTACCGGCGGGGCTGCATCGGCATAGTGTCCAAGTCCGGCACACTGAGCTACGAGGCCGTTGGGGCTACGACCGCCACTGGACTTGGACAGAGCCTTGTCGTTGCCATTGGCGGAGACTCGATGCCCGGTACGCGCGCCCGTCAGGCAGCACCACCGCGAACGCTAAGTCTGGAGATAGGCACAAGCATGGTAGATGCTCTCAATGTCTTTTTCGAAGATAAAGCAACAGAAGGAATTATTCTTATCGGAGAGATAGGTGGAGAGGAGGAGCTGAGAGCGGCAGAGCTCATCGGCGCCTACCGCCGGGCTGTTCCCAAACCTAAGCCCATCATTGCCTTGGTGGCTGGGCAAACCGCTCCAAGGGGAAGGACAATGGGTCATGCAGGCGCAATATTGATGCCGAGAGATGCCACGGCAGCGGAAAAGTCTGATGCTCTGCGACGGGCCGGTGCCATCCTTGTAGCTCATCCCGGAGTCTTGGGCAGGAGGATGAAAGAGCTGTTAGGAAGATGACGGAGTTGAACATCCAGAGACCGAAAGCACAGATCATTTTACGTAAACCGCACTTTTGTATACTCCGAGGCGTACAGAGTTGTGCAAAGTCGCCCGAGTTCACTTGCACATGCCCGTTTCTCACAGACAACCGAGGAAATTTTGAGGCGGTCAAGCTGGCTAGCCCGTTGACTTAACTCAAACTGGCGAGTTCGACGACTCGTTGTGCCGCTCGCCAGTCCGACTCTACTACCAGATCAAGGCTCAACTTGGCTTCCTCAAGCTTAAGATCACAATAAGCGTCAGCCACGCCGATGCAGCTAGACGGGTGCCAGTCAGACTTACCAGTCTAAGACCCTGCTCAGAATTCGTTCCTTGAAGTCTAACAACCATGGGCACACGTATATCCAACTGTTTCACGGCATAGATGATAGACTCGGCAATCATGTCACAGCGAGTCAGGCCTGATAGGTGAATATTAGCAGCTCGTGGGTCGTGGCATTCTCGAAGCACACATACCCCCGTAGATATTGACAAGAATCGCTCTAACTCTCTCGTCTCTCGTAATAATTTCAAAGGCTTTCTGCATTGTCTTTGTAGTGGCTTTCCCACCAGTGTCGAGGAAGTTGGCGCTCGCGCCGCCTTCAAAGCAAATGGCGTCGTTCGTAGCCATGGCCAGTCCGGCTCCGTTTACCAAAATTCCAATGTTGCCTTGCATTTTGACGTACACCAAGCCGTGTCTCTCCGCCTCGACTTCTTCGGCGACCTCAAGGCTCGTGTCCCGTAAGGCGAAAATATCTGGTTGGCGCTCCCTTGCGGCATCGTCAAAGATGAATCGCGTGCTCATGCTTGTCAAAGTTCCGTCTTCTGACACTGCCAAAGGGTTGATCTCGAGCAGAGTGGCGTCTTTTTGGGAAAATATCTTGAAAATTTGCTGTAGGAGGTGCTTGAGGTTGCTAGATTGGACGCATGACAGTTCGAGCTGCGTAGATATCTGAGAAATAAGGCTCGTCGTAATACCACTTGAAAGGCCAAACTTAAAGGTGAAGCTGGTTGAATTACGCTTAGCTATTTCGTCAATGCTCAGGCCTCCGTTCCTTGAAATGACGATGATCGGGCCATAGCTCTCTCTGTCGACCGACATGGCCAGATACCAGTTCGCGTCAGACTCGACAGTTTCCGTGACGCATAGTGTCTTCACGACAGTACGGCTTTCTTGAGTGGACTGCCGACGGAGGCGGCCGCCAAGCATCTGCGACGCTATCGCTACTCCTTTGTTGGCAGTGTCTACTAAGTGGTAAGCCCCTTGTAGGCCGCTTTCGAATACGACTTCTTGTGGGTTTTGTCCGACAATCTCTGCTTTGACGACACACGGGGTACCTTTGAAGATATCAGCTCGGTCATTTTCGCACTTGTAAATAGGTAGTGTACGACCTAGGTCCCTGATTACCTCCCGGACCTCGTTGAAAGAACAGACAAGCTTGGTTCTCGGAACTTTGACTCCCAGCTACACCTATCAGATATAGCCACAAAGTAACGGATTGTGGGCCGGTCTTTACTTCAATCAGCATCTTTTGCGATTCACGCTCATGCAGACTGAGACATCTTATTTGTGTTTTTGTCACGGGCTTGGGGAAGGATATCAGCTCAGGCAAGTGATACTAAGTTTGGGCTGTTACCTGTCTCATCAACTTCAAAAGCCCTGATGGCACTCTGTGGGAAGCCATGGTTCCTACGTACAGTAAGAGGAAAAAAACTGCAACTGGCTTTGGCTTCTAGATGCGGGGAATGAGGTATTTATCTTGCAAGTTGGAGCAAGCCGATATCGCATTACTGTAGTATTTGTCAAGGCTGAGGCATCAAGCCCGAGGTTACCCAGCACTCAGGCTGCTTGATAACACCTCGGCCCGCATGCACAAGATCCCATTTTTCTCCGCTGCAATCTTGCAAATTTTTACTGGAGAGGAAGCATCGCAGCTCATCGTGTAGACGCGGTAGGTTTCGCCAGCAAATAATGGCGACACGGCACGATATTGAATGCTCAGCAGCTGGTTTCTCAGGCCGTAGGTGTCGCGCCAATAGTCGAGGATGGAGATGAGGCTCAATGGCCCGTGTACGACGGGCGTTGGATGCCCTTCTACTTCTCGACACCATTCTTCGTTGTAATGAATCTTATGCGCGTTAAACGTGAGCGCAGAGAAGCGGAATAGTGCAGACGTAGACCAGCAGAGCTCGCGAACGGCAGAGGGTCCTGGCTGGTCTTGCAGAGATGAGCGCTCATTGCTTTATGGAGGTAAAGAGAACCACCTACCGTTTTGCGACGGGATGTCTCGAACCATTGAGGGGCCATCGTACCGAACAGTAGGTGTGGTGCGAATGCTTGACGTCTCAGCACCTAGGCTGGACCGGAATATCCACGATCGTCGATCGACTACCGAGCAGCCTCGTGAAGATATTAGCTCCTTTTCCACCTCGACAAGAATCATGTCCCCAGCAGATCCTGCCTTCGCCGTCGCACGGACCAGTCTGGTATGCTCCTCGACTTCTTCTCCGACGACGAGACACGCCTTCCCGTCGACAGTCGCCAGAGGCCAGGACATCTGACCTCCGGCCCACATTCGTCTAGTAAACGGAGCAGGGGGGTTAAAAGTCGCATCACTCCCGTCTGGGCCCAGAATCGCCTCCATCGACACGGGGGTGAAGTAGACCAGATGATAGCCTGGGGGAATGCGGGAGCCTGTCGGCGGCGGATCGGTGGTAACGTCGACGTCGCCCAGATACGGTCTCCCGAGCGTCAGACAGAGCTTCTGCATCTGATTTGCGTCAAGGATTTGACGGCGAACGGTCGTCGAGCCGGCGAACTTGCCTTGCAGGCGAGAGGCGGCATCTATAGTGGCGCTGCTAACGTGCCGAATTCGTGACTTCAATTGAAGTGTAAAGCCCCGAAACACTGTGGTCTGGATCATGGTGTTGACTATGGCGATAGCAAGCCCAATTTCTCGTCTCAGATGCAAATTCCCAGTCAATGAGGCACCCTCGAGTGGTCGAGGAAAAATCAGCGGTTCAAAGCCGATGACGCATGTCTCGCCTGCACTGCCACCGAGCCACAGTGCGAGGTCATTGTGACCGATAGGCGCCGCTCAACATTGGGCCGGTATCTTTTAACTCCTCTAAGTAACTGTGTCAGGGCAGTAATTGGGTTTCAACACTGTTAAATAAGTAACTAATTGTATATTTTATATACTTTGTGGTTCCTGCTGTTATGATAAGTGGCGTGTCTCTCCCGTTCTCAGCAATCCAAGAGCAATATAAACCATGGCAGATATCAGCAAAAGAACAGGAGAAAGCGGGCAGTGTTCGAGGCCCTGTAATATAGAACCTGATTCGAGTTCGGAAGCCCGTCTTTCAATTGGGGTAACCAAATTTCGCAGTCATATTAAGCTGTGATATATCGCCGTTAAAGACGTAAGCGGCGTCAGCCCAGGGAGATTTGTCGGAGTATTGCCAGAACGTATAGGACTTCCAGCCCGCGGGCAACTCTCCAATAGACTCTGAGTAATCTGAAATGACGAGGAGAGATCGGGCGAGAAGATTGACCGTGTTTTGGGTGCACTCCTTCCACCATCCTGTCGTAGTGTAAAGCATAGGGTAGATGCCGGTTGAGGCGCGGTAAACCTCGACAAACTCAATGATCCAATGCTCCATTTCCTTGGGTGAGAGTCCAGAGCAGGGATGAGTCTCGGGATGGTGTTTTCCTGTCAACATAACCATCCCAGGCAAGGTTCTGCCCTCGTTTGTCCAGCCGCCACCGTTCTGAAGGAAGAACTTGGCTTGGTTGCCCCCGAATGCCTTATCCGGTCGAGCAATATGATAGCCACCGCGAATCAAGCCGGCATCCGCAGCGTCATCGTAGAATTGGTTGAACTTGGGATCTACGTGGCCAGACCCCTGCGTCGCCTTGTTCATCTTCGTCAGCTGATTGTGCGATACACCTCGAGTTCGCGGCCGCGCTTACCTGGATAATGGCAAAGCGAGCTCCTTCCGCGAAGGCCTTGGCAAAGTCGACGCTGCTCTGGGCACTCGATACGTCGAAGCCTTGCACTGCGGCAGTGGCGGTGCTGATTATGGCGGCGAGTACAGTCGTAACTGCTTGAAAGGACTTCATTTTGCTGTCAAATTTGGTTGTCGTTGTTCTGAATGTTCTGCGCAGCGGGCTTTATATAAATGCTCAGGCCCTTCTAGCAGCGGCCAAAGATCCAGGTCCAGGGAATGGGACGCAGAACAAGAGGCGAGACCCTGCGCCTCTGCACCCTCGTTGCCACGCTCTTATGGGAGAAGCAAGAACATGAGGCTATGTTCGCCAAAACTGGCCTACCAACTGTGCGAATTTTGGAGCCAGGTCTAGGTCAATGTCTCAGTCTGCGGCTGGTTGGAATGCGGCTGGTCGCCATTGAGATGGGATGGGTGCCGCAAACAATGATTCCTGGTTGACTCCATGATACATGGATTTAACGACGTCTTGTGCAGTTTTCTAGACTGGCCGTTTCGTAACGCGGGAAATTAAGAAGTTGATGAGCATTCTGCATGCTTGTCAGATAATCAAATGACCCGAGCTTTTGCCTACTTTATGAGTCTTCGAGCACCAGACGTGAAGAATGACTCTACTGAATCGATAATGCTGCGAGCGATTGCTAAGCTTAAAGAATACGTTTATCAAAAATTTGAAGGCATAAAAAGCTCAACGTTGGACCATCCGCGTCAAGACACTGGGTGCCTGACCTGCCGGGCCAGCAGCTACATCCTAAAGCCGAATCGGCTAGCCCCCGGCGACGGCCGACCACCACTCAAATCATTGTTTCGCATCACCGAAATAGCTTGGCAAGTGAAATGGCAAAATCATACCATCTCCCTCTATGTAAGACGGCCAAATCAGTTAAAGGAGTGGTCCGCGGCCAACCAATGACCTCTTTTGCCTCAGGTGACGGGAAAATACTTCTGCAGTTTTATTGGCGCCGGCGTCAGTACTCTCATTCCAGGAGGAAGGTGAACAGTAGTGTATTTAATCCCGAGCACTTAATGTTTGTCCTCCATTAATTTCAATCTTTCGTAGTGCGTCCTACCGCATATAATAGTCGGTCAGGTTCGTTTTCTAAAAATGGAAGCCTCACTCCAGTCGTAATGACTGAGTAATGCCACTCAACAAAGGGCAATTTCCTAAGAGCGTAAAATTCGTCTCACTGAAACTGTGTCTCAACATACAAAGGTCGACTAGGATACCTCCACAGCAACTTCGCTCTAGGTTCGAGCTACTTTCCTGGAGCAAATGACCTAGCAATCAAGAATCTTGAATGAAATCAAATCGCTCTCTCAGGGCGCAGACCGCCCTCGAGAGGCGACGCACCACGATGTGAGCAGCAAGCAAGCAGTTTCGGTTTTACCGCCTTAGCAATTACCCAATAGGAACCCCAGGCACCCAGTATCGCTGTAATGCCAGTGAAAATAATCATAGGGCCATAAATCGTTCCATACCCCAAGGGCTCCGCGGTCAACCTCTCACGAATTGAGAGCAAGGCTCCGCTGACAGGGCCGCTCAGAACGAAGCCTATGCCTCGACCACCCAGAAGCATTCCAAAGACGATGGAAGAGTCGGCGGCGGCGTCGGATCGTTGGATCTCGTTAACCATACCTGACCAGGTGGAACTGAAACCACCTTTTCAGAAGATCAGCTCAGCTGCAATCGGGGCCGCACGTCTTTTGAATGAGGGGGCTATACCAGCAAAGAAGCCAAAGGTGAGGCCAAAGGCAATGAGATTTGCCAAGTCGAGGCTGAGCCCCCAGAGCAGGAAGACGGGAACAGCACTGCCGAGTGATGATACCAAGATAGCTTTGCTGGCAGACACCTTGTCACCGAGAAACCCATGAATTATCGACCCAGGGACCGACGCCAGCGAGAAGAGTGCGAGAAGGAGTGGCCCGGTGACCGATGGGAAGCCAATGTTGAACGCGTAGCTGGCGAGATACGTGGCAGGCATCATATACCCCAGCGACTGTATCACGACGCCCAGCTGCATCATCCAGAAGATGGTCCGGCGAACAAAGTCCCAGGAGAGGGGCCGTACACGGTGGGTAATAGGCAGAGGCAGCCTCGGCTTCATAAAGACAAGAGCCGGCAGCGTCAGTAGAGCAGACGCAGCGGCCCACGAGAGGAGTGTAACCCGAAGGCCGAAGCTCCTAAGCAGAGCGCTGAAAACGAATGGCATGCCAACGCCGACGGCCGACTTGCCTCCCCACATAAAGCCGTACGCCGCGCCCTTGAACTTGACGAACCATTCATCCATGTACACGGAGATAGGACTGAAGAGCAGGGAGCAGCCAAACGCATAGAGAACTCCTTGAGTGACGATGAGGCTGCCGACAGTGGAGGCAAAGGCCGAGGCAGAGATACTCGCGGTCGTTATAATCATGCCCAGCCGTCCACACCAGGGGCGCCAGTGTGGTCGACGATGAAGAATCACAAAGATGACGGGCATCATGAGATACATGACGCCGACTTGCGCCGCACCGATAGAGGCGAAGGCTCCTGGCGCGGCTGAGATGTCGCTGTAGTTGCTGTAGTACTCTTGGAAGATGCCAAACGAGACTGAGTATCCTGGAAAGGTTTAGGTTCCCATTTTAGCAAGCCTCCATCGTCGCAGCTAGGGAGGGGTGCATGGCCATGGGCTCACCCCAGATGGGAGCCTGAGAGATGGTGCAGCAGGCCAAAGCCATGTACGCGCCTCGACCTCGGTCCGTTGGTGGTAGCAGCAGTTGGGCATCATCATATTCGTCATTCTCCCGTAGGCTCGGGCGATGGGGCTCGTCGTCGGTAGCGGGCATCGTGGCCGACATCGTGGCAACAGTTCAGCGCTTGGGAGGCAACATGTATGTATGTATTTTGCTTGCAGGAGGCACTGAGGGGAAACGGGCGCTTCCGTCGACTAATGCGGGCACTCTGCAGTCCGACGTCGCTGGCGTTGACTGTTGACATTCGTCGAGTCACCCCCTGAGCACGCAGCCCCGAAATATCCTGGGCAGCATAACAATGCGGACATTGAACTATGAAACTCTGCGGTACGCAAACGTTCAGAAGTTACCGCCTACATCTCGGAGTTGCACTGGAGTTGTAGTGCGGAAACGACCTTGGTATTCAATTGCGATATCGGAGGTTAAAGCTCATGCATACTCCAGAACATTTGGAATACCCCAAGGTTACACTTGGACCGGTTAGTCTCTTCGTCATGCCAGGCGTGTCAAGCGCATCCAGAATAGCTCGCCGTTCCATCCCGTCACCTCCTCTATGGGTGCTTCGATGGCCATGACGTCCCAATGGAACCGCTGGCCATCGATGCCCATCTTCACGAGGAACTCCTCCTCCTTAGGGGAGCCCAAGTCCCCTGGGCGCTTAACCGAAGCAAAGGTCTGTTTTTTGCAGCCCCATAAGGTTAGCTCGACCAGTTCGCCGACGGGCACAGTCATGTTGAGCCGGTAATAGTTTCCCGACGCGAAGAGGGTGACGTTGGGTGTGAGCATCAAGACTGAATCGGCTCCGACGACAAGGGTAGTGTTGGTCGGATCGGCTAGCTGGCTAATTTTGAGCTTCAGGGACAGGGTGTAGTCTCTGCCCTTGGATCGCCATGGTGTCACCAAGGCGCATCTTGGCGTGATGAGAAGAGACGAGTCTCGGAATGCGCACTTCGTGCTGGCGTCATAACCGTTTGTCGTCAGATCCTTTACGAGCCCGTGAGAGACGTTGTTGCCACGGCTTAAGTCGTACTCAAAGATGACGACCCCCTTAGATGGAATGTTTCTGTCGAGGTTTTGTGCCGGGATGCGTGAATGGAGTTTACGGAAATAGAAATCGAACTGCTGTTTGGTCAGCTTACCACCCCATTGCTTATCCGCCAACGCCGGCAAGCCCAGACGCCATGCGTAGTACGCTTCGGAGTAGACACTCGCGTTGGGCCCGTAGTCGTTCCATAGCGGCGCGATGGCCCCGAGCACCAGGGGCTCGTTACGTCTGGGGTTGTCCGATGCATTCTTCATGTTGAAGATGTGAGGATGCCAGGGTCCCTTGCCCCGGATGGAGGGGTCGCCGTGAAAGGTCTTGGAGATGTCGATGGTGTTTGGGTAGCGGCCCCATTTGTTGACAACGTAGAAATCGCCCATGGAGTTGACAACGGAGTAGTCTTTGCGAATATAGTCGTGGTATGGGTTGTCCTCGTGGTAACTCCAATGCTGAATGGAAACGTCTTGATCAATGTTGATGTGGTAGCTCGGTTTTGGTGGGAAGGTGCCCCAAATACGGATAGATTTGTTGGATGACTGACGGATGAAGGTGTTCATCGAGTTGACGAACCAGTTATAATCGCTTACCGGTCCTCCGTACTCGTCAGCCCCGATGGAGACAACCTTGGAATGAAACCACGGCAAGAACTCGCGCCAGATCAGCTTCATAGTCGGCATCGTCTGCGGATGGGATATGTCGAGGAGGCTCAGGTCCTCGAGTCCCAGCTGTGGGCGCCACTGGACAATAGATAGTGCATGACCGGGCGCCTCAATCTCCGGCACGACGGTGACGCCACGATCTGCGCAAGCCTTCTGAATTTCGTCAAAGTCGGCCCTTGTGTACGACTCATTGCGGTGCCTGCTAAGCCCGCTCAGCTCCTTGTTGTCGGACCAGAGACGGAACCAGGCGCCGAGGCGGAGCGACTGCTCCGCAGAGTAAGCCTTACTATTGTGTAAGTTGTCGCTCAAATGCAGATGAAAGACATTTTGCTTGAAGAAGGACATGTAAGAACACATTTCGATGAGGAAGCTCTTGGGATAGTAATGCCGGCCTGCGTCAAGCATCATGCCGCGCTCTCCCCAGGCCGGCGAATCTTGGCCTTCGCCATGGGGTATGCGCCCGTACAAGGCAGCCTGCTGCAGAACCGTCCGAGTCCCCCACCAGACACCGAGCGGGCTGGCGCCGGCAATGAAGATGCCCGAGCGGTTGGTAACCAGGGAGTAGCCCTCGAACGTGTGTCGTCCTGCGGCGTCAGTGTAGCCCGGACCGTCATCCAGAGTCAAAAAGACGCCCTTCCGGCGGCTGACGGCGCCACGATGCTCAATCACTTCGGCTTGGACGCCATAGACAGCTTCGAGGTCGCGACCGAAGGTAATGGCGAAGTCTCGAAGCGTGGGAGGAATCAGGGTCGCTCCATGCTGATTTCGAACAGAGGCATGTCGAGCGTCGACGCCAATAATCTCTATCCTGGAAATGGGGAAGATGCCCGACCCCAACGGGGTGTAGGGCGCTGAAGGGATTCCCGGAAGGTTCGCGAGGGCAACGCCCACAGCTGGAGACCGTTGAGCGGGCTACGCTGCCGTTGTAGGCGGCCTAGAAAGCGGTATTGGGCTGACTCTTACCGAATCCCGCCCAGAGTAGCGCGGCTTCCACCTTCATCTTGATGAGCAAAGTCACCGTGTCAACACGTCCGTATACGGATCAAGGTTATCGTCATGCGAGGAAGATGATTCCTTTTACATCTACGCCTCCGAAGAGAGAGGAATCGCGCTGCGCCTCGAGGGCTACAGTAATGCAGGGCTATACCGTCGAAGCCGACGGCGGACGGCTGGGGTCATTCCGGACTTAAGGTGTGGTTATCTATCACCGAAACAGCATCACGAAAGGAATCCGATCTATATTAAGCCTGCGAGTTGGTTAATAAACGTAGATAGAGATGATTCGATTTTTATGCCGGTCTAACTTTGGTCATCGCACAGCTTACTCCTAGACATCAATAATGCACACTCACTCCCTTTATACTTGTTTATTACGACAGGGACCTATGCCAGGGTCTCAGCCGAGACCTGATCTCGCACGGCAGTCGGAGTGTATGCGCTTGACAACTAAGCCATGTGTTGTATTGGAAGGCGTTTACTTCTCACTCCATGCGGCCAAGACTGCTATACGGATTACTGACGCATTACGACGCAACTACACGTACCATCGCTTGAAGTCTGAAGGTTGTCGCCGAGCCGCTCGCGACGGCAGCAGCGGCAGCTCTGCTACCAAAATAATGGACAGAGAGAAGAGTAAATCCTTCAACTACAAAGATGACCCTGAGGCTGTCTCTGAAGGAGTTGCGCATGGCACTCGGGCGACACAGTGACCCCCCACAAGACTGAAATGATGTCACGATGGCCGGTCGCAAGGCCTTCAGAGCTGACAGCTCCCACAGGCACCCATCTTTCATACGTGCAGCCACCATACAAAACAAACTTTCGGTCTCGGGACAGCTACGGCAGCCAATAAGCCGACGAAGCGACGGCTGCCTGCGGCAATAGTTCTCTGCTCGACGTTGCAACAAGGCGGACGCGGCACGGGCCAGAGGGCGGGCTCGCAACATGTGGATCAATCTCGTGTCCGCTACTGGCGAATGCAACGACGTTAGTAGCTGTCTCGGGACTTGCACTCGGAAATGCCTTTTCTTAAGTCAAGTGGCTGTGTCGTCATACGAGCTTACTCGGCAACATCGAGGCCCGGGCTATTGGCTATTGTTAGGCGGTTTTCATGTGGGTAACTGAGAAGCGGCCCGACTCCCTCGAGGCGCGTGTTGCAGTTGGGCTGCTTTTTCCCGGACTTGATGTAACCAGCCATTCGTCGGGCGCTACTCCTAAATTGTGTTCGGACTTAGCTTACCATCACAACGCCTCTGTGATGGAAGCCACCGCTTGCTTTGTGGAAACGACAGCTTTACCCGGCTCTCTCGTTTCCGAACCTTTCGTACTGCTCCTTCGTGCACGATAAGCCAAGTTCATACGGAAATTGAGGGTCTGGGAAATTTTTTGGACGGCCCCAACTATCAACGAAGCACGGGCCGGCCGACCGGCCAACGGTTCTACAGTCCCCACAACGAGAGCGGCAATGACTCGGCCGGGGTTGCTATTAATAGGGTACGAGGCCGGCCCGTCAGCGCTCGGCATCTAGTCCACTAGAGTGGCATCGACGATGTGAGGGGGGCAGAGCAGGGGACCGAGTCGCTGTCTTTACTCCACAGGTTCGTCGTGGCTTGAGACTTTGACGCCACCTATACGAAATGAAGCGCTCATGTGACGGGACTCGGAGTTCGCAGCGCTGAGCAACGATTGCCCGTTGCGGCTGATACAACCCGGCTGACTGCAGATCAGCCCGTGTCTATAGACGACGAGGTTCATGTTGAGGAGGTCTCGCGGGTAAGTTTGTCGGGAACTGGTCTAGAATGTAACGTGATGGAGGTAGAAGCTGTCGTATATAAGAGGCTGTTTGGCCCTACAGTGTCTGCGCTTGACTCCTCATTATCCGGAACTTCTTCTCTCATCATTACCAATTTCTCAAGACCCAGCCTACAATCTTGCCATCTTATTGTCATTCAAAGACTCAAAACGGCATCATGCAGCTCACCAGCGCCCTCGTTGCCTCCATCCTCGCCGCCTCGACGGCTTCTGCCGCTGTCGTCGCCGCAAAGTCCATGATGGCGACTTCACCGCAGTGGAGCATCGAACACATGCAGCGCATCTGCAACAAGAACGACAGCCAGTGCACCTGGCAATTCAAGATCAACCCACGCGCGGACAAGATCACCGAGTGCAAGCTGGTTGTCAACGCCACCGAAAAGACGGTGGCCTCGAGGGCCAACGGCGGGCCCGTCAATTGCGGCGACTACACCGTCACATCGGGCTGGAACGGCCAATTCGGCGAAGGCAACGGTTTCACGGTGCTGTCGGTCGTCGACAACAAGAAGAGGCTGATTGTGTATCCCGGTTACACCGATAAGCAGGTCCAGAAGGGAGAGGTGGTTCAGCCGGACCAGAGCTACGCGCCGCAGAAGATCTGAGATGGGTATTGTGGCCTGCCCCTAGAGACTGGGATGATTTGAGTCATTTCGATGATGTTTACACGAGCTGGGAAGCGTATATAATCGGGCCATGCTGGCGGGACATGTATTCCTTGATTAGAGTCTAGCTTGACAGACTAATATTACAAATGTTGGTCGAGCTTCATTTTTTCTTTAAAAAAAAAAAAAGAGACGGGAGCGTGAGCTGCTCGAGGCTCCTTGCTGCTCGTCGAAACATGTGTTAAGCACTCACCTCCGTAAGAGCAACTTTGTCTTGGATGAAATGGAACTCACTTGAATCCGATGCATAGAGAGTCACGTCACAGGACGAGTGCGTAGTCGACTGATCGGCTGAAATGACATGCTCGGCCACAGGAGGTGGGACTACCGTAGATCAAGGAGGTGGCTGGTACTGGCCGATCATTAAGAAAGGCGCCAAGCAGGAAACCATCTGGCCGTGTCTTGCAGACGTCGCCGGTGTCCTCGACATTGATAATGATGAGGCGGCGCTATGGCGCATTCTCACGCGTCTTGGCAGGTGAAGTGCATCCTCTACTTTGGCTGGCAGCGCGTCACAGTGCCCCCTTTTGTCCGCACTCCCGGCGCCTAGCACGATTGAGCTTTGCAAGTTCTGCACCGGGTACTAACCCTTTCTGCAGAGCGGCAGCGAAGCCTCGTGACAGCCGCTTGCTGCCTCTAGAACGGGCTGTAAGCAGCCGCTTGTCTGTTGCTAATAGGGTATCATCCGATGGTGCGCAGTACCGAGTAAGTGGTGCGATAGCATGAACCGAGAATGGCATACTCTCATTCTTTTTCCAACTGAGACTCTCGAACGCTGTTCGACCATACCAGTGCAGGTCTCGGTCAGGCCGTTGGGCCCCCTAAAAGCCCCCTATCACTCATCCCATCCATCCTTCCATGCTTTGTCCTGCTGCCCCACCGCCCGGAAGGCTCCTCAAGCTCTTTCCTCTAGCTCCCCACTGAGGCTTCGCACGAGCCAATAGGCCTTCAACGTTCACCCCAATCCCTCCCTCCCCCCCCTGATCCCCCCCTCATTTCTTTTTTTTCCCGCGCATGTGGTAGTTACCTAGGTAATCATCGCAATTCGCCGCGTCAGTGTGTGTATTTTGTCGCCCGCCTCGTCCCCTTCGGTGCATGACCCCCCTGCCGGCTCTCAACAGCTGAAAGGGAGCCGTGTTCTGCGATTCGCGTTGAAAGACAAGCCTAAGGAATCAACCTTATTCAAACCTTCACGCGCATCAAATACGGGCTTTGAGGTCTTTGTGTTGTCCATCTGGCCCCAATTTGGCCGCATGCTGCCAAGACCGCCCGCCTCCCCGTTTCGTTTGTTCTGCCATGGGTCTTCCCCTAGAAAGTTTGGCACAGCCCCGTCTTGGCTAATTTTCCTTTACCTTGGCTTACATAGAGGAAAGATATTGCCGCCCTGTGTGCACTCGTCCGCTGCGTAGACCGTGTCCCCTGTTTCTACCTACCTTGGCAGGCAGAGATGGTGAGCGTATGGCCGCCTGCCCATTCACACACACACTCTCTCTTCCGCTCTTTTCTCTCTCCCCCTCTCTTTTCTTTCCCCCCCCCCCCCTCTTCTTCTTCCTCTTTGACCTGCCGACGACGCCAGGCGACCCTGGGAAGTCCCATTCGAAAACTTGTCCACGCCCACGCGATTCTGCACACCGATCACATCTACGTCGATCGTCTTTGGGCCCGCTTTCGTCAGTGAGCTTACTATCGTTTGATCGACTCGTTTCCCTCTCTGTCGTCCGCCGCCGCCATGACCTTCTCATCGAGGGTCTCATCGAGGGCGCGGCGCCTTGTGGCCGGCGGCCTGCTGCTCTTAGGCTTCTCAGAGGCACAGTCGATATACAAAATCGACACGCCCGGTATGAATGAGTCCCACTTCGGCGCGCCGCATCTTGGCTTACCGGCCTGCAGATAACATCCGCGAATCAGCCCGCACCCTGGCCTATGACTTGATGGTCTTCTACGTGGGCAATCAGACGGGCGGCATCCCCGGCATCCTGCCTGGTCCGCCCCCAGCTGGTAACTACTACTGGTGGGAAGGGGGCGCCATGATGGGAACATACATCGACTACTGGCATCTGACGGGCGATTCGAGCTATAATAAGGTCGTTATGGAGGGCATGCAGCACCAGGTGGGCGAGAAGGAGAACTATATGCCCGCAAACCACACGGCCTCGCTTGGAAATGATGATCAGGGCTTCTGGGGCATGTCGGCCATGCTGGCGGCTGAAAATAAGTTTCCCAACCCGCCCGACGATAAGCCCCAGTGGCTGGCCCTGGCGCAGGCCGTCTGGAATACCATGGCCGATCCGAGTCGCCACGATAAGACGTGCAACGGCGGTCTACGCTGGCAGATTCCCTTTGCCAATGCCGGGTACAACTACAAGAATAGTGCGTTGGCCTTGCTCATCTTTAGACCTGCTGAAATGCTAACCTCTGGGGGGCCGTTTAGCCATCGCCAACGGGTGCTTCTTCAATATTGGCGCCCGGCTGGCGCGATACACACACAACAGTAGCTACGCCGACTGGGCAGACAAGACTTGGGACTGGCTCTGGGGCGTTGGCTTCATCGACCACGAAAGCTGGCGCGTCTACGACGGTGCCCACGTTGACACCAACTGCACCGACGTCAACAAGGCCACCTTTTCCTACAACGCGGCCGTGCTGCTCCAAGGTGCCGCCTACATGTACAACTATGTATGTATGCTCGTCGTCGGCCACTATGGGATCTGATAGTGACTCTGAACAGACTGAGGGGGACCAGAAATGGGCCCAGCGGGTGGAAAAGCTTACGGAAAGGATCCTCGCCGACTTCTTCCCCAAGGGCATCGCATTTGAGATTCCTTGCGAGGTGCGAAAGGGTGCCTGCTCACCCGACATGCTCTCCTTCAAGGGCTACGTCCACCGCTGGCTCTCGGTTGTTACACAAGTCGCGCCCTTTACCCGCCATACCATCCTACCCGTGCTGCGCACCTCGACCGAGGCGGCCATCAAGCAGTGTACCGGCGGGGCGTCGGGACGAGTGTGCGGCTTCTACTGGAGCGAGGGTGTCTTCGTCGACCCGTCCATCGACAAGACGACGGGTGCCGGCGAGGCCATGAACGTGCTGGCCGCCGTCTCGAGCCTGCTCATCGGCGAGTCCAATGGACCTGTCACCAACTCAACAGGTGGCATCTCCAAGGGCAATCCCAACGCCGGCGGCGGCCGCGACAACGGAGAGAAGGAGCTGCGGCCCATTACGGCGGGAGACCGCGCCGGGGCTGGCATCGTCACGTTCATGATGCTGGGCGGAGCTGTTGGGACCTTCGTCTGGATGAGCTTGTTCGAGTAGGCCCCTCGACTGAGGCGGGTGTTGGCGTTGAGCGCTTCCATTTTCTTGATTCGTCCGCATTTATCCGCTCTTATAGATATCCCCCTCCTTCTACCCTTTCACTTCTCGTCTGCTATCTTTCGCATTCAGTTGGACATGGTAGCTTCCTTGTCTGGGACAGGAAAAGATCCGAGCAAGGCATGGATACGGTGTTAAAGGTTGTTTCTTTGCCGGAAAGTTGCAAGCAGATGGACTTATGTATATATGTTGGAGCACACAGGTTTTTTCCCCCTTGGGCAGGGTATATGTATGCGATGCCGCTAAGTCGTCGTGATTGCGAGACGGCATGCTGTTAGTGGTGGCTGTAGTTAGATATCGGAGTTGGAAAACGCTATTCGCAAGGAAAAAATGTCATTGCTATTCGATTCTAACGACAAGTCAAGCAAAAACAATACCCAAGAGAAAGGCAAGAAACTGTTCCCTAATAGCTGCGACAGAGACAGGATTCGAACCTGCGAGGGCGAACCCACACGATTTCTAGTCGTGCCCTTTGGACCACTCAGGCACTCTGTCATCGCCATTGGCCGCTGTTTAAATGGGTCATCGACAAATGTGCTTCATTAGGAATCCTCCATTTGCCGGATTCTCATTAAGGTAGTTGAGTTGTGGGCCACAGATATGCTTACATCAGCAGCACGATGACACTCCACCTGGACCACTCCAGCAGAGCACATCACACCACATCGCACCGCGACCTCGAGCTCTCCCACTACACAGCTCAAGCTCTCGGTTACTTCCTCCCAGTCCCAGTCCCAGTCCCAGTCTCAGCATCTTTTGCAGCTCTCCAACTCGAATTTGGCCATGGTCAAGCGTCGTGACTCATGGCTGCAGGAATGGCAGCCTCTCTCCATATCCAGACGCCCCCGGGCCGTGCCTCCCGTCACCGACTTCTGCGACCTCGAGGCTCAAGAGTCCAGCGAGTGCGAAACCGACAGTGACGATTCTTACAGCACTGAGACCTCATTTCCCCGCTTCATGCAGCTTCCGCTTGAGCTTCGAATTCGTGTCTGGGAGATTTTCTGCCCAGACCTCAAAGCCAAGGCTCGCTTCTTACGCTGTACCATCTTGCCAGCTTGGGAAAATCCGCCAGCCCGCGACGTGCGCCATCTCCACGTTACCTATCAGGTTGAAGATCAGACACGGCCTCTGCGATCCGTTATGGCCGTTCATCGCGAGTCGCGCCGCCTGGCCGAGGCCGTCTATCCGCACACGCTTCCCGTTAAGGCCGATTATGATGGTAAACAGGGCGCTTCTTTAGCCTTCAACCAGCTGTCCGACGTCATATTCATCGAATGCCTTCCGACCAGTTCCAACGCGTCTATGGACTTCACTATACCGGCATATGAGACCACCTCCATCCTGAATATTGCCATTCAATGCTCGCAGGAGGTTAAAACCTTTAGTGCCGAAACCATTGAAGGGTATATACCAAGTTGGCTGAGAATATTTCCCAATGTGACGAGGCTTTACCTCTGGATGGAAGACTATTGCATCCCAACAAGAAGAATACGTTGGGCCGTTTCTGATAGCGCCCATCAAGTTCTGGTTGCAACCTCTGAGAAAACGTCTGGTATTGGCGAAGACACGGAGGTTGTTTGCTGTTGGCCCGACGTCGACACGTATCCCGACTTCGAGATCACCCAAGACTTCAAGCCGTTCATGCCTGAAGAAGTCGTTCACAGGATGCGCAAGCGTGGCGTCGAGATGATACCATTAGTCTCCTTCGAATTTCAAGAGTCGGTAGATCGCTATAGGTATCTACTAGCTACTAAGGACGGACCCTATATCGACGACTCCGATGAAAATTCAGACAGATTGTCTGATGACTCTATTGACGACGAGTACGAGAGTGAGGGCATAGACGATGACCCCCTAGACGAAAGCGACATTGAAGATGGCGACGAGGAAGGAGGCCTAGACGATACTAATTCTATCGAAGGAGAGGTTTATGAGGAGGGTAATTGGGATAATTCTCCTCAAGCTGATAGCGAGCCGTCAGAAGCCAGGTTCTCGAGCCCCGAGCTGGATGAGCAAGAGCCTCAACGACGCACCCAAAAGCGGAGAATCGTTATTGACTCCGACGATTCCGGCGACGACGAGGCGAGAGTTAAGCGCCCTCGGCAGGCCCGTCGCGTCGTCGCAGACTCCGACTCAGACGAACCACTCCCTACCGGGTCTTTGTGTCGCCTCGGCCCAGCCTAATCCGTCGGTTGCTTTGAGCAAAAAACGTCCAACACTTGAGGCGACGACAGCTCCGAGAGGGTAGATGGACTTAACGGCGGCGACTTAGTGAGGAGTGTTACGGGCTAAGCCCGATGTAGAGCCTAAATGTCAAGGAGTCGTGGCCTGCTACGAGAAACGAGCCAAATTATATCAACTATCCGCATAAATTATAAGCGATAGTATATAGTATATCCGTATGCTCGTTTCGCCTATTAAGTCACTATACGTAGGATCCGCTAGATAGTTAAGAATTCTAAAAGGGAGGCTATGCACACACGCATAAAGGCAAAGGTCTAGAAGAGGCTAGGCACACACATACGAGGGCTAGCCAAGGAAGAAGGAGGCATAGCTGTTACGGGCTATACCGCCCGATATATCGCTAGGGCGATGCCCTAGTAGGTACTATAGCTATCCGCGAACGAGTACCGGACTAGACTAGGAGTTGCCCCGGACTTGCCCCGGACTAGACTAGGAGTTGCCCCGGACTTGCCCTAGACTCGGGCCGAGTCCGACCTAAAAGTAATCCCGAAGTTAACCCGAGTTAGGCTAGACTTAGGCTAAGTCCGACCTAAAAGCGACTTAGTCTAGTATAGAGTTTTCCTCTCTTTCTCTCCTTTTCTATATCTTAGGTTTTATAGT
>LAZP02000129.1:0-33381 GCA_001272575.2 Ophiocordyceps unilateralis | reverse complement strand
GGGGGCGGGGTGGTGTAAGAAAGGGAAGAAACGGCGGGCGACTCACGGCGTTGCCAAAGGAGATGAGGAGGCCCTGAACGGCAATCATTTCGAGGTCAGCGTCGAAAGTAGCCTTGCCGACGCCGTCGAATATGACGTCGACGCCATGGCCGTCTGTCAGGCTCACGACTTCGGCGGCAAGATTATCAGCACCGGAATCGACGACATAGTCAGCACCGTTGCGACGCGCCAGCTCTCTTTTCTCTGCTGTGGAAGCAGTGGCGATGACATGGGCACCTCGTAAGCGGAGCATCTGCACGAGAAGCAAGCCAACGCCACCAGCAGCCGCGTGAACCAGCGCCCAGTCCTGAGGCTGGACGTCAGCGGCCTGGCGGATCAAAGTCCAAGCAGTGAGGCCCTGAAGACAGACGGCGGCTGCGACGTCTGTGCCGATGCCGTCGGGAATAGCAACGACGCGATCGGCGGCCACGGCCGTATACTGAGCGTAGGTGCCGGCTTCACTGGGGCCGGGCATGTAAACGACGCGGGTACCAGGCCGGAAGTCATCGGACGAGGAGACGACCTCACCGGAGGCTTCGCGGCCGAGAGTAAAGGGCAAATTCGGCACTGGATAGAGGCCTGTGCGGAAATAGGTGTCGATAAAGTTGACGCCGGCGAAGTGGTTGTGCACCAAAATCTGGCCTGGGGCTGGAGTTGGGACAGGTACGTCGGAATGGAGCTCAAGGACGTCGGTGCCGCCGTGACGACTAATTTGGATGACCTTCATGGTGCTCGGGAGGGCCATTGTGAGGTCTAGCTGGGATTGTCCGAGGATGAAGGAGGAGTCGGAGCTTGTGCGGTGCGGTGCGGGGCTGCGGCTCCGGCTCGGCTCCGGGAGGGGATTGCCGACGGAAGCTGAGACGATCAATTACTTGTTCTTCTGCTCGCAACGCCTAGTACGTAGCTATCCATCATCCCCTTTTCCCGGCATCTTCCCCCTCCCAAATCTAAATATCAAACTCCAATGATTCAAGCTCCAGTTCCACGGCGTCTGCCGCGGCCAGTGTCCTACGAACCCCCATTACCCCTGCTGTCAATGCTGCGCCTGCTCCTACCTGAGCAGTCGCCGTAAAAGCTTCTACTGCCAAACCAGCTTCCGCAACAGCAGCAACGCCAATCTTGATGGCGTCGACCATTTCCAGAATCTGCAAACCGCCAGGAAGCACTGCAGCAGCAACTACTTGCGGAAGGATGGAGAGAGCCAGAATATGATCATCAATGAATCGGCGTACTTTTTTCGTCATGCTGTTGCTGTGCGGTTTGGCCACCTTGCCTGCGGCCTTGGCCTCCCTTGACGCATTAGCCGACCCGATATGCGGGGAATTGAAGAGCGGAAATTTGCCGGTCCAGCCCAGGGGTGTGGCGAACTGGTCCATGAACTCCGTTAGGGCCTTTTGTGGTTCCGAAGGGGTGAGAAGCTGTTTCTGTGCCTTGTCGTTGGCGGCGAAATGGTCAAACCTTTTCTTATCGTAGTCTGGGTTCGGTTCGAAGAGGGCAAACTCCTCCTTGAAGGCCTTTTCGAAGTGCGCGCGAATATCGTCCCTTGACCCGATTTCGGAAGCAGGAATTTTGGTAAAGTTTTGGGGAACCTGAACCCAGCCGAGGACCTGTGACCACTTGATGCCTCCCGCGATGGCGAATCGTTGCTTCATGGGGTTCACGTCGCCGTAGTGGTGGCCCCTGGTCAGGCCGATGTCTATCATGTTGGGCGTGGCGTGCACGGCGTAGACGACGCCCTCGAAGCCTGGCGTATGAGACTTGGCGCTTTCCGATGCCCACTCTGCCGCTGTGCCAAAATTCTCCGAAGCCTGGAGGAAAAAGGTCGAGCGCTGTTTATTATACACGTCCAGATGGTGCTGTAACGTGTATGCCTCGGGGGGGGCAGCGCGGTCTCGAAAGACGCGGTCGGCCGCGGTAAGGAAACCCCTTTGTTTCTTGACCTCTTCCGGCCAGAGGTAGTGACCGATAAAGACCACTCGGGGAGGGTTTCCCCTGACTGCTACGTCTTGCTGAGGGCTCTCTATGCCGTCGCTTCGCGGCACCACCGAGCTTGATCGTAGCAAGGGCCGGCGCTGCCTATAGCAATTGTAGTCTTTGCCGCAGACGCGATGCCAGACATAGTTTCCTAGAAGCTCCGAAATGGACTTGCCCCGAGATGATCTCCACGGCTCAAACTTCCAGGCCGGAGAGTCGGCGGGGAAGGCGGCGAGTTGGGGTTGAGGGTCCCCTCCTTCTTGGCTGTTGTACACTGCACCATTGTACTTTGGGTTAACGTTGAAAGGTGCGTTTTTCTTGATGGTCATTCCTGTGTCAAAGACGGTGGAGAGGGTATTCAGTGTGACCTCGTACCATCCCATGACTTGATCCCATGGGATCATCCCAACCGCAACCCACTCGGGCTCAGCAGGGTGAGCATTGTGTATTCCCAGAGACGAGTTCAGCTCAAACATGGTCCGGTCAATGTGAATTTGGTATAGATGAACGGGTGAATCGTCCAAGTGCTCAGTAATATTCCGCTCCAGGGTTTCCAGAAAGAGGGCAGCAAAGGGGTCTGACGAGGTGGAGATGTACTGCGAGAATCCTGCCGAGCGTCTATATGCGTGAGAGAACAGGCTGCAGCCCCTAGCGAGCTGGCCCCCACTGAGCCTTCCGCTGTGGGCAATCTTTTCCAGGCCTTCAGCGTACAGGCCGCCCGCGCGTTGTACGTCTTGCGGCGTCCGGGTCAGCTCGCCGCGCCAGAGAATCTTTGTCGGACTGGGCTGAGGCGCGGCGCGTTTGACTGAACGCCATTTGGTGTCTGGGGTGAAATGTTCTCCGTGGCACAAGGGGGATAGCAGCATAGCCGTCAGGGCTATCCATAGCCAGAGATGCTTGATGTGTCCCATCATGTTGGCGGTAGGCAGCAAGAAAATGAAGATGCAAAAAGCAGATATTTAAAAGTAATCCGCCAAACGCAATACTATTGAGGATCAGCGGATAACTTTGCCATCTATTTCTGTGTTTCCGCTTCCAGAACCTGGGTCATCGGGCCCTTATCGACTGCATTGTGTCTTGCGGGCTTCGGTCTCCTTGTCATGTGAACCTGACAAGAGCCATACTTGTAATCGCCGACTGTTCGTATCTACCTTATCGTGGAAAGGATAACTTCCTCTCCGCTCCGATCGTGATGAGGCAGCTCGCAATGAACAGTTCAGTCAATTTCCAACGGCGGAGTCTAGTACCCAAGGTGCTACCCCTTCTAGTGGGATCTTAAGTCCGACGCATCTTTGCCGCCTTGTCCCTCTTTCAGGCGACATTGCAGAGTTGTGTCCATGCTTCGGCTCGTATCGAAGATTTCTTGCAAACCATCATCGATCGTCTAACAAGGCTGTGGCTCTGTCCACCACGGCGATACAACCCAACCACTTAGCTTAGTCGATTGATCGATGACGAACCCGTATGAAGCCCATTGGACAGAGGAACGTACGAATACGTACTCGCTAAGGTTGTGAATGACCTCCTGAGATGATGACATTCCAGCGGCACCGGATTAGCTTACACGGAGATGAAGTTGGTGGCAGAAAAAGTTGGATGAAACCGCAGTAATTTGTCAAGAATAGTCGTTGTCTCCCAGACATTTCCAGGACAATGAATGAAGCATTCCAGAGGGTCAGCCGGAAGAAATTGCTGCGACAAAAGAATGAAACATGCTGGAAAAGAAGAAACAAAACGGCACAAAAAAAGAAGAATCATGGACTCTGAAAAACAAGCGCGCTACTCAACCCGGGTGTCAACGGTCGAGTTAAGGCCGAGCTGGCCGTTACATGATCCGCTCCGGACCGGAAACGTGGTGGGCGGGTTTGCGGTCGGCCCCACATGCCCCCGCATCGGAGCTGAGGCGGCCCCGGAAACGGCAACTTGCATACCTGTGCGTTAAAGCGATGAGTACATATGCACGAGCTGCGAGAAGCAAGATTGCCTTGCATAAACCCATATCGCCAGGGACGTCATTTGCAGAAGCTGACGACGCTGGGGACCAATTCGCCCACTCATAGGAATAATAACGCGCATCGGCAATGAACCGAGACCAGTTGCAGGGACAGGCGGGCCTCGTCATCTGGCGCAAATCGCTACCGACCTCAGGTGAAGAGGCGTCGGGCGTTGTCTCACCGTTGACGACGCCTCACCGCACGCGGACACGGTTTCGCCTGCTTTCAAGCATACGCACACGCATCATCCTTTCCTGACGTAGTGAAAGCGTACAATTGATAAGGCGACGCGTCCGCTTGGTCAGACACCCACATGGCCTTGGTCCTCTTATTACCTTGCTTTACTGGTCCTTGGGCTACGTGCTGCAACCTACCTCAGGCAGAGAAAGGAGGCAGAGAGAGGTGTCGCGACTGATGAGGAAGGCGCAACGGCCCATCTGCCATCCTCCTTCCCTCGCAGCCATCTGCTAGTCACGGTCACGGGAGCACACAAAACGAAAAGATTTTCCCTTTAAACCAACCAAAATCCGTCGACTCACTCATCTCGAGCACGTTTTAAAGAGCTCTTGCTGGAAGCTTCAGGCAATACAAGAGCTTCGACGACTCTGACCCGGTGTCAGATCTTCTCGTCTCGTCTCCAAGTATCCGATGGTTCACAGCCTCCAAAATGACAACCGCGACGACAGCTGATCGCCAGCGGCGCCTCGTTCAGCTCTGTGAGCATTGGGGCATCGCGCCTCTCCAGGCGTTCCCTCCTCTTCCGCCTGCGACGCCGCCGCCGTCCTTTCGCACGCCGGCAGATGATCAACTGGCCGATGATTTTTTGCAGCGCCGCGCCGCTGATACCGCCCATCTTCGACCCAAGGGCGTTATTCGACAGGCTTTTTCCTCGGCTGGCCTCCGAAAGGGAAAAACCTGGGATCCAAGCCATGTGCTTGACGCCTTGACCACTTGGGTGGCTAATGCTGGCTCACCGGGCGTCGCTGAGGTTCTCGCCGCTAAGCTGGTTGCTGCGGGCGTCCATCTGGTCGACACGCAAAGGCAAAAGGGTAGCGGCATCCTCAACAAACGTCACAGCCTCGAGCCTCATGATGTCCGCGTCCGGCTGCTTCGTCTCGCTGTCGTCGCAAAGAACATACAGCTGGCGCAGGTCCTACTCCCTTATGCCGAACCCGCCGTTCTCGATGCCTGCTTGCCGTACGCCATCCGCGGCGGAGACACGGCCATGACGGAGCTCCTCCTCGTCCAAGGCGCTAGTGCGGCCTACAGTCGCGAGGGCCAGGATGCCTTCCGTCAGGCCTGCACCATTCACGGCCACTCGCAGTTGGTCAGCCTTGTCCTTCGCTCTGTTCGTCACCCCGAGCCGATGTGGACGTCGACAGCCATGTGTGACGCTGCTCGAGCCGGCTGCTTCGATGCCGTGTTGCTCCTCAGCCACTCCACGGCCGACGGAAACCATAACCAGGCCGAGGCGCTGCGGTCTGCCGTGTGCTCGGGAAGACAAGACATCGCCCTGGCCATCGTCATCGGAAACAACCCGCCGCAGAGGCCCGCCCTCAACAATGCTCTCAACACAATCCAGCGTGATTCTTCTCTCGAGCCGGTCATCAAGCTCAAGCTCGTCGAAATTCTGCTCTGCGCTGGAGCGGGCGGCGTCATGGTCTCGCAGATACTCGAGACCTACTACCAGGCTGAGTTTCTCGAAATGGCCACCTTGCTGGCCGAGTACGGTGCGGCGGCCGAGTACGATGATGGAGCCGTACTCAAGTCGGCCATCACTCGCGGACAGCTGGCTCTCGTAACGTCCTTTCTCCGCCTGCCGTGCGCCATCAGCCCTACCTTGGCGTCGGCTTGCATGTCTCTCATACCCAAAGAGGCTTCGTTCGAGCTGCGTCATGCGATTCTCAGCCTCCTCCTGCGGCAAGGCGCCACTGGAGCAGCTCTCGACCAGATGCTCATCGACGCAGCAAAGACAGGCGACGTCAAGTCGGTCGATCTGCTGCTCACCCCTTTCTTTCCCGCAGTCTCGCCACGCAGCTCGACGGCTCGACGGTCGTCTAGTCCCAAAAAGCACGCGGTAGCGGAAGTCGACTACAACTCTGGCGAGGCTCTCCGCGCTGCCCTGCTCCGCGCAGACTTGCAGATGACGCGCAAGATCCTCTCCCGGCAGCCCTCACAAACCACCCTGGCGGCTGTCTTTCCTTTGACGAAACAGTTGGACAGGGAGGACCGATGCCAGATGACGGAGCTGTTCTTGCAGAGCTCGCTGCTGCCTGGTCCGTGCCTGCAGGCGGCTCTTGTCGAAGCCGTCAACGACCAGTCTCCCGACAGGGACTTGCATCTCATCAAGCTGCTCCTGAAATACGATGCAGATGTCAGTTTCAGCCACGGGACTGGTCTATCCTCTCTCATCAAAGAGATTGATCTCGAGCTGCTCGATCCGCTGCTGCAAAAGGTCTCCCCGAAGACGGCCGCAGCTCATTTGCAAGACATGATCCGGGTTGAGGATCACTTGACGCGTGCTCACGTGGCGGCCATGCTACTGAGTGCTGGAGCCGACAAGGACGTCGACCAGGTTGTGGAGACCCTGTTGGCAGTCATGTCGGAGGACCCGGTTGACCTACTGCTCTTGGACCTCCTTATCCAGCAGGGACACGCAGACGTTAACCTTTCAGACGGCGCCATTATCAAAAAGGCCGTCGCCAACCCGAGTCCCGAGGTCCTCGAGCTCGTCATCAACCAGGGGGAGCCATCGACGTCGTCCATCACCCGGGCGTTGAGGGCACTGATGCCACTTCCATCGACAGAGGACAAGGCGCGGAAGCTCGAAACCCTCTTGAACAGGTCGACACGCAAGCAAGACGTCAATTCGATGCTCGTGCACGAAGTCAAGTCTGTCGCGCAGAGCAGCTTGGAATCGCCATCTCTGTCCAGTCTGAAACACCTGCTCGCCGCCGGCGCTGATCTCAATGCTCACAACGCCGCCGCTCTCAGCCATGCCGTTATTGGGGCCAAGGCGGACGTGGTTAGAATTATGCTCGACTGGCGGTTCCCCCCGGCTCCGACGGCGCTGGGCGTTGCGCTGCCGCACGCGCTCCGTATCACCGAGTCCACGAAGCGTCTGGAACTGACCAAAGCATTGGTGCAGGCCGGTGTCCTTGCCGATGAAGCTGGCCGGGCCTTGACCTTTGCGATATCCAACTTTCCCAAGGATCTGCCTCTCATCAGCGTCTTGGCTGCCAGCGCAGACCCCACTGACGGCGAAGCGCTCGCCTTGTCTGCGTCGAAAGAGTCTCCCGAAATCATGGACGTTGTGCTGACCAGCTCCGCGTCTTCGACAGAGGCTCGAAGCTCCGCCTTGGGCTTGGTCATGGCGGTTCAGAACAACGAGGTGCGGGGCAAGATGTGCCGAAGCCTCTTGGCTGCTGGTGTGTCGAACGATGCTGCTTCGAACGCGCTACTGTTCGCCTCTCGCCACGCGGACCTCGAACTATGCCACATGCTCGTGGCTCGCGGCGCCGTGAAAGGGAGCCATGGCGGCCAAGCCGTGGTAGAGGCATGCCGTCGGGGATCGGCAGAAGTTCTCAGTGTTCTCCTCGAGGCATGTCCCGACGACGACGAGGAGATGTTGAAGGCGGGGTTCCAGGCCGCAACCGAGGTTGGCGACTTGAACAAGCGCGCCATCATCTTCGAGCAACTCTTGGGCCAGGGTCTCAGCGGGGATCTGGTCGATGCCCAGCTACAGTCGGCGGCGCGGTATGGCCAAGATGGCATGGGAGTCTTGAAAGTTCTCTTAGCCTCAGGTGCCGACCCCAACTACAACAACGGAGACTGCGTCTTCTCTGCTGCCAGCTGTGCGTTTGTGGCTACCCTCGACCTGTTGCTTGGTCTGGGAACTGAGGAGAATCATCAGGTAAGTGACATACCCCACCATGGCGATGAAGCTGCCCCTGACGCCTCGCCTCCAGAAGAAAGTGTCACAGCCGACCCTTCTCAGGGCGCTTGGAGCCTGTTGGAGCCTGCAGCCTGACACGCGATATCTCATTGCTTGTAGCCTGTTTCAGGCTGGCCTGGGCGCTTGCGATGACCTGCACCAGACTCTCAACGATGCCGTCAATGAGGAGGACCCCGATGAGCGCCTGGTGAAGCTGCTTCTTGATCATGGCGCTTCTCCCGCCGTCCATGATTGCAAGAGTTTGAAGGATGCCGCCCGGAGCATGGCAACCTCGACACTGGCCCTCCTCCTGGCGACGGAGCTGCCAGAGGGGCGCGCAGAGGAGGCTTTTGAGGAGGCATTCTCTGCCGACAACTTTGACAGTTGGTTCACACATGCTGGGCTCGGGACGGCGCGACTGCTCTTGGACAAAGCCGTCGACGCAGAGGCTCTTAGCCGAGCCTTGATCCTCGTCATGAAGAACTCTTTTACAGAAGCGAGGGCTTTGGCTGACGCCTTTTTCGACTTGCTGATGGCTCGCGGGCCAAAAATCGACCACAACGGCGGCGAACTCCTGCGACAGGCCGCGTCCATGGCAGACCAGCCTTGGACTGCGCGGCTCCTCGAATGCCATCCATCAGCTGACACGTTGTCGTCTGCGTTTCAGTGCATCTTCAACACCGAAACCAGCCAAGAGAGCGTTTTGGACCTCTTTAAGATGTTTACGGATTATTACGAGGAAGACGCCGAGATTGACCTTGTGGCCGGACGGCAGGGCTACGAGCCTATGGTCAAGCGGGCCATCAACCAGTACCCGAGGTCGACCATGGTGCTCGAGACGCTCCTGGATGCGGGCTTTTACCACGACCAGACAACCAGGTGCCAGATCTATCCCGACTCGAGAGAGGACGAGGAGGCAACGCTCCTGCTCTGGGCCATCGCCCAGCCGCAGAAACGAGTCAGCACGGCGGTGATTAAGACGCTGATTGAGCGGGGAGGTGAGCAACAGCTCTGATACGAAACCACTCCTGCGAGCATGCTTGCTAACGTCATCTCCTATAGCCAAGGTGAATGGTGAATCAAGTGTATCTCGAACAACGCCACTGATGTTGGCTACGCAAACGAGACGGCTGGACCTGGTCAAGTCTCTGGTCGACCACGGGGCTGACGGAGATGCCATTGACAGCCAGGGAAGGACATCGCTCTGCATGGCAGCCACCGCCGGTGGAGATGTGGCCGTGCAACTCATGACGATCCTCCTGGTCGCCGAGCCATCCAAGGACGACGGCTCCCTACACAATGCGGCTCGGAATCTCAACCTGCCGGCAGTCAGGCTTCTCGTGCAGGCGGGCCACGACCCGGACTTCCCGAGTCCGCTCCACGGTGGCCGGAGTGCCCTTGGTGAGGTCTGTCTCCACGGTTCGGATGGAGGAGAGATGACGGCGTTGAGGGAGCGAGCCATGTTGAAGGTCATGGGCCTCCTCATGTCCGGCAACTCGGACCTGACGATCAAGTCCAACGACATGCCCTTTCTGCTGCTGTGTTTCGAGGCGGCCGATCCGGTGGTGACGACCAGGGCCCTCCTCAAGAGCGGCATGTGGAAGCACGTCAACAAGCCCTTCAACCGCTTCACCTTTGGCGACTACACCTATTCGCCGACCATGTACATCACCAAGGTGATGGGCCCTTCGAGCGTCAACGACCAGCTCCTAGAGGTGCTACGAGCCAGCCGTGCCATGGACATGTTTTACGCCAGCGAGGGACCGCAGCCCGACGGCGCAGTCGGTCTGCCCGAGGAGGTGGAGGCCGAGGACCGGGCGCGCAAGGCGAGGCTCTCCCGCATCGCCATGGAGTCGGAGGACTTTTCCATCGCCATGGCCTGCAAGCGGCAACTCGCAGACGTGGAGCAGCAGATTGCCGCTCAGCAGGACGAGGCGGAAGAGCGTCGGCGGAGAAAGCTCCACGGCCATGACCTGGCCGTCATCCGATCCCGTCACAAGGCGACCGAAGCCGCGGCGGTAGCGTCGCACGAGAGACGCATCGCCGAGCATCAGGCGCTGGCAAAGGCCTCCCTCGGCAGCGCCCGGGCGATGGCCGAAACGGAACTGGAGGCGGAAGAAGCGCGCCAACGGAAAGCGCTCGCCTGGGAGCGGCAGTTCAACTCGGCTCGCGTCGGACACGTCCGCGCCCTCAGCACCATCAACCTAGGCGAGATGCAAGCCGTCCAACGGATCGAGAAGGATGCCCACCAGCGGTTGGAGAAGAGACTGCTGGCGCAGAGACTGCTGGTCGAGAGTCAGGATAAGCTGGCGGGGAGACTGGGAGGGGCGCGAACGGCCATGATTGAGGATAGGAAAAGGCCGGCTGTGGGCTATGTGACGGAGCTGGATTAGCTGTCGTCTGGCTAACGCGTCTTATGACTTGGAATGAGAACCAAAAAAAAAACATTTCATGGTATTGGTGATTGGTGGACGATGCTTTCATCGGTTTTTCGATGTAGTTGTCCGTCCCCGTATCTAGAGCTCCGTGTCGAAGACGGGCTGTCTAAAGCTGGAAAAGGGGGGGGGGGGGGTGGGGGGGCTGGCTAAAGACGGATCCGACTCCGAACCGCCGCCAGCAAGCATCCAGTCCCCCCCCCCGATGCCCCTTGTACACACCAAACATAGAAAACGATGAAGAAAAAAAAAAGGCAACCAGCGCAGAGCAAGGTCTCAACTCTTCCTCGTGAGGGTAATGGCATCAGCCCCCGTCTCAACAACACGATACAGGTGCGCATCACCCAGCCCCCTGGCCGCCCTATCGTAAGCGTCATCGCTGCGATCGCAAAGAGCGTCAAGGTCCGAGTCGGCGAGGACGTTGGGAGCAGCGACGTCGTATACGAGGCCGTCTTTGAGGAGAAGGAGGGCACGAAGTGCAGCACCACTGTCGTCGTCGTCGTCGTCGTTCTTCTGCATCTTTTGCTGAAACGCGCCGTTCCGTATCACGAGCTTCTCAAGACGGCGCTTTGCGTTGGCCGATGATAGGAGGGATTCCTCGACGGTTTCGTGCGTAGCGAGACGATAGACGAGAACAGGTCTCGTCTGACCGATGCGATGACACCGATCCTGCGCCTGAAGGTCCTGCTGAGGATTGAAATCGCTGTCAAAGAGGATGACGGTATCGGCGGCAGCCAGGTTAATGCCCTGTCCACCCGCGCGGGTAGAAAGCAAGAAGATCTTAAAGTCGGCCCGGTCGTTAAAGTCGGTAATCTGCTGCTGACGACTGGCCTGCGCAACGGAGCCGTCGATGCGACAGACGGGCCAGTCGCGAAGGCGGCTGCAGTAGTCTTCCAGTATGTCGAGCTGGGTGGTGAACTGGGAGAAGATGAGGACTTTGTGGCCGTCGCGAAAGAGTCGGGGGAGGAGACGGTCTAGAAGGAGCATTTTGCCAGAGGCTGTGACGAGTGATTCGTCGACGGGGATGTCGTCCGTTGCTGCCCAGGGGTTGTAAAAGTTGTGGGGGCTGTTGCAAACCAAACGCAGTTGCGCTAGGGGGTTGCCGAGCTTCTTGTGGGCGATCTGCTTCTCTGACGGGGGCAGTCAGTATCGCTCAGGACGGATGGAAGACGATGTTACTTACTCGCGAGCTCGAGGCTCTGTGCAAGGAGCGCATCTCCGGGAGATTCAGTCTTCGTCTCGCCCTCAGGCTGGTTGTCGTCCCTCACCATTTCTCGAGCCAGCTTCGCCTCAAAGGCGTCGTCCGAAAGAGCGTCCTCCTCGTCCGAATTGGCCTCGGCGTACGACGTCGACGTGCGACTTCGTCCCCGGACGCTCGAGTTTCTGCTTGACTTTGCACCCTTGGCCTGACGCGAGACAGCGGTCGGCGGGCCTTTGCGCTTCCCCGGCTTGCTCTCTGCAGGCTCCGGAGGTGCCGGAGAGCCGTTCATGGTGTTGTTGCCGGGGCGCTTGGTCATCATCATGGCAAAGGCGTTCGGGGCGGGTGATGGCGAGTCATTTGCCTTTCTCAGGGGCTTTGAATTTGCTCCGCTGCGAGTACAACGCATCGCGGAAGTAAGAGCTCGGATGGTGGGAGCGACGCTGTTGGCCATGACGTCCACAGCCCTCTTCTCGAGATAGGCCCGTGTATCGACGGATTTGTCGGTAAAGGCGTTGTAGAGATCCGTCTGCTCCCTGGTCATGGGAGCAAAGAGAACGTACTCGCGCTTCTTCGGAAGATAAGCAGCAACGTCTTGCTTTATCCGTCTCAGCAGAAGCGGCTGAAGAATGAGATGCATCTTCTTTACGATCTCCTGCTTCTGCCGATCGCCAATAAACTGCGCCGTCGACTGTTCGTCTTCGAGATCGGAGAAATCGAACCACGACTCAAAGGCGTCCCAGTCGGTGAAGATGTTCGGCAGCAAAAAATGCAGTAAAGACCAGAGCTCTTTCAGGTTGTTCTGCAAAGGCGTGCCGGTGATGAGTAGTCGTGTGGCCGAAGAAAACTGCCGAAGTTGCTGAAACAACTTGGCCTCTGCATTCTTCATTCGATGGCCTTCGTCCTGGACAACGGTCAGCGCGGATGCCGGAGCTCTGCCGTTGACAAACTCACGATGATAATAAACTCCCAGTTGATGCGGGACAGGTTATGTTGGTCTCTTAGGACCATCTCGTACGATGTCAGCACAACGGGAAACTTGGCGTTTGGTCGACCTTGTGAAAGGTTGGCCGAAACATTGGTCTTAAACAAGCCGTCCCGCTGCTTCTTGTCGCCATGGTACATCAGGACCGGGATAGAAGGCGTCCATCGATGAAACTCGTTGAGCCAGTTTCCCAAGGTGCTCAACGGGGCGACGATGAGATGAGGCCCGAGATAGTTCTCCTGCTCGCGTAAAAGAGCAATCAAGGCAATAGTCTGCACCGTTTTGCCTGAGGCCGTCAGCGACGTGGAAGGGTTGATGGCTTAGGGTCAGACTCACCGAGACCCATTTCGTCGGCCAGAATACCGCTCATGCCCTGGGCGCAAATCTCATACATCCAAGTGAGACCCTCAAGCTGATACTGATGCATGGTGCCGCCGACCATGCACTCTGGCTGCTTGGCCATGACGAGGTCGTGCTCACCGAGAGTCTTGCCATCCAGACTGCTGCCCACACGACCGAGGGCGTTTGTCTTTTTTGTAAGAATGTCGCTGAAGGCAGCACTCTTGACCAGCAGCTCGTCGAGCTCCTTGGCCTTGGCCTCTCTCTCGGCCTTGGTCTCCGGCTTCTTCTTTTTACGCCTGCGAGCAAGAGCCTGACGACGCTGCTCGTCAACCTTTGTATTTTCCTGCCGCGCTAAGTGTTCCTCCTTGACCAAGGCTTCGTCCACAAAGAGCTCCGCATCGTCGGATTTCGGCGGCGAACTCGGCGGCGTGTCCGAATCATGGGGGGCTCTAGATAAGAGGGACTCGACATCGGAGGACGACGTCATCGCAACGGGATGGTTGATGAAATGAAAGCAATTAGCCAAGCCAAAGAAGAAAAAACACGTTGAATCACAACGTAAATCAGCCGCTAGATTTGACTTTCTGACAGCTGGCGAACGGGGGGCCTCGGTGGCAAAACGATGACGCTTCGAATTTCCAAAACGGGGCCAATTTTCTTCGTTTAAAAAAAGCAATCAGAGCAAAAAGAGAAAGACTGAAGCGAGATATAGGAAGAGGAGGAGGAAGCCAGTCACGGGTGTCAAGATTGAGGAAGAGGCACGCATTGAGGAGCGTGCGAAAGAAGAAAAAGAGAGAGGAGGAGAAAAAATGGGTGATGCCATGGAAGACGCGCTTGCCGTTCTCGTCGACGCGAAATGGAAGCGCCATCACGCGTTAAGAGGTGTGAGTGGGGCCTTGATTGAAAGTGAGTAGAGGAACGGTCTCGGTGTGCGGGGCTGGGGTGAGAGAGAGACTTACGGCCACTTGCAGACTAACAGACCCTTGACTGAGGCGCTCTGTAAGGCCCCCGCCCCCGAGAAAAAAAAAACTACACCGAGGACAGCTTCACAAAAACCATCAACAAGCAACAGCCGTCCGCCCAAGCGAAAAGCATCACCACCACAACAATCAAATCCACCAACCTCCGCCCACCATCCAAACTGCTCCGCCTATTCCTTCCCCACTTCCGGCCGGCCCTCCACCGCCGAGCTTCGACAATGGCATCCCTCAGCGCAAGACAGCAGTACACGGCGAGCGAGGAAGGCGAGATGAAACGCTGGCTCTCGGTAGCGGACGAGCTACGCCAATGCGACGAGGGAAACCGTCGGTCCGCGCTACTGCAGACTTTGAACGCCCATCTCGCCAGCCGGACTACTCTTCTCGGTGTCAAGGCGAGTAGGGCTGATGTGGCTGTGTATCAAGCTCTCGCTCCTCTTGTGGCTACTTGGTCGGCTGAGGAGCGGACGGGTGAGGATGGGTTGCCGCATGTGGTGCGTCTGGTGGATTATGTGCAGAATTCAGACGTGTTTGGCTTGCGGCTTCCGGAGGCGGATAAGATGGAGATTGATTGTGATGATGTTCGCTTCGTTGATGTCAAGGGAGTGGCCAAGGCGAAAAAGACGGATGAGGATGCGGCTCTCGTCGACCGCACCAAGAGCCAAGGCGCCAAATCAGCCGTCGACAAAGCAGCAGGGAAAAAGGATAAATCGCAAAAAGCGCCCAAGTCGCAAAAGCCACCTCCGGCCAGTACGCCGCTATCGCCGGCCCTCATCGACCTCCGCGTCGGACGAATCCTCAAAGCCATCAACCACCCGGACGCCGACTCGCTCTACGTGTCCACCATCGCCATGGGCGACGTTCCAGGGGACGATACCATCGACTACCAAGGATCCGTCTGTCGAACCGTCTGCTCTGGTCTCAATGGCTTGGTGCCGCTGGCCGAGATGCAGGGTCGCAATGTCGTCGTCGTCTGCAACCTCAAGCCCGTCAAGATGCGCGGTATCAAGTCGTCCGCCATGGTCTTGGCTGCTTCGCCGCCTGGTGACGACAATCATAGCGGTCCGGTTGAGCTTGTCTCTCCGCCCGACGGCTCCAAGCCTGGTCAGCGTCTCTTCTTTGAGGGGTGGAAGGGTGAGCCCGAGGGGCAGCTGAACCCGAAGAAGAAGATTTGGGAGACCTTTCAGCCGGCTTTCTCTACCAATCATAGCCGCGAGGTTACGTTTGATGCTGGCCGCGTCGAGCAGCTGGGCAAGTCTGGTCTTGGTAGGCTCGTCACTGACGATGGCGGCGTCTGCATCGTCAAGTCGTTAAAGGGCGCTGTTGTGAGGTAGGAGGGGAGGATCGAGCTCCTTCGCGCCTTGAAGCATGACCTTCCATCATTCTGTCGAGGTGGGTAGCCGGATGGTGCATGCCGAATACCTGCTTCCAGCTACACACAGGGCATCACCACCCAACTTTCAGTCAAGTAAGTAGTTATAGATTCTAGCTGCCCACACATTCTTCATTCCAATATCAAAGACATACATCTACCATCAGCCCGACCACGTCGCCCCTGAACCGTCTTCTTGTCTTTGTGCAAGTCATGTATGTTACACGCCACTGGCATTCACTCCCATCACCATAGCCCCAACCAACGCCTGACAGGTAAGAAACCCCAAATGCTGCCATCGCCGTGCTTAACTATGCACCGGACCGCTCATGAGAAAAAGTACAAGCTCTCCCTGAGCCGATTCACATCAAAGTCACCCTGCATCACCGACGTCAGCCAAATTCTTGTTGTTGCACAGACCATCCATCTCACTCACCTTCTTGGGGATGGGCGGAATGACGAGCGGCATCCAAAAAGCCAGCCCTTTGCTCGAGATTGGTTGGACACGCTTGGCCCCCCGGGTTGACCGTTTTGTACTCTTTGCACTCGTCTCCGTCTCATCCTCGTCATCGTCCTCATCAGCATTCTCCTCCGCCGAGGCCTTGGCCTTCTTCTTGGACTTGGCCTTCCTTTTCGGCTTCTCAACACTTGTCTCGTCGACGTCGTCCATGCCTGGGACGGTGTCATCTTCAGTCGGCTCGTCCGTCTCCTGCTCCGACAGGACCTCGTCCAACACTTCCTTCAATATGTCACTCGATTCGTCCTCGGCCTCGTCCTCGGGGATCTCGCCGATGCCCATGTCTTTTCTGTCTTCTTGGATGTGGAGGTCGACTTCTTTCGCCTCCATGTCCTCGTACACCGACGCCGGAGTGACAATCTTTTTGGCTTCGGCAATGTCATTGGGATCTTTCGATGACAGGAGTCTGGTCCGCCGGTACTCCAGTAAGAGCTCCTGTTCCATGGTGTGTCTTGTCTGCACTCGCAACTGCTTGATCTTCTTGCCCGCAGGCGACAACGGGTCGATGTGTGCCACGTAAAGCGATCCCTCGTGCCGCGCCTTGAACTCGGCCGCTAGCCGACCGATGACGTCTTCCTGGTGAATTTGGATAAATGCCTCCCGAAGCACGTTGTTCATCGTGTCAATCTCCGAGGCATGCGTCCAGAAGGAATCGTGCACGGCGGCAAAGGTGAGGCCGAGCTCATGGCATCGCAAGGCCGACAGCACCATATGGCTGGCGTCGAGCGAGTGAATGAAGTTGGGCGGGAATCCCTGCAGCTGCTTCCTGCGGTTCACGGGGTCTGAAGTGTCGTCGCTCGCGTAAATGACGGCCTGGAGACAGGTTCTGATTTCCCTGTTGTTGCCCTTCCGATACGGCTGCACAACCGGCATCCGCAACGGCGTCGTCCAGACGATGGTCGACCGAAACTCCGACGCCAGCTTCTCCTGCAGTTTGATGATCTTGGCCCGGTAGGCTTCTGACCGCACATTCTCGTCCTTACCATTGCTTAAATCCACCTCGGCCAGCAGCTCCAGCTGAGTCGGTGTCAGAGCCCTGCAGACTCGGCCGCCGACCTCGCCCAGCCAGTTCTGGATGTCGTGTGCACCTCTGAACATGGTGGCCAGTGCCTTGAACGTGTGTCGAGCGATGTACGTCGCCAAGGCCATGTTGCTCGTGCCATTTTCCTTGCCCAGATTCGGGTAGAGGTCGTCGAGCTGTTTGCAGACCTGCTTTTTGGCTCCGCTGAACGTGACACCATAGACGTTGGTCATGACGGTCTGCTTGACCACTTTTCGCGTCACCTTGTCTCGCAGCACAGCGGCGATTGCTACTCCCAGAGCGGCGTCCACGTCGATGGACTGCTTGACGAGGTTGGCCACGGCCGAATAGACATCCGCCGGCCGGTCGCTGGGCTCCAGGTTGACTTGCTTGGCGCCCCATGTGTCGCCACCCAGGGCGGCGTAGTGTTGAAGGCCGTTACAGGTGCCGTCCTGATGTACTGGTAGATAGGAAACGTGTTTGGTCGGATCGGGAAGCTCCAGCGCCGCCTTGAGCTCGAAGCAGGCAGCGAGCGTCTGCCAGGGATCCTCGGCTTCCAGCCACCATCGACTGCCCTGGAGCGGATTCGTGACCGACTCCAGGATTTTATCGACGTTGTCGTTGGCAAAAGTCTCTCGCTCGTCGAAGCTCGACTTGTCGAGACCGTACACGTTGGCCAGATGGATTTTCAGCCACCTCAGACCCCGGACGCCGATCTCCTTTCCCTTGGCAAACCTGAGCAGTCCACGGACATGGTCGGCACCCATGTGGTTGAAGTAGGTCGGCATAGGATACGCGCGGCCTCGGTAATCAACGTTGTGCGGAAAGAACATGGTCTGTTTCCGATAAGACCGCGCGATCTCGAGTTGCAAGTTCATGTAGCAGCGCTGAGAGTGCAACGCCGTCTTCTTGTTCTGGATGGTTTTGATGTTGCGAAGCCATTCTAGCCGCTGGACCGGGTCCGCCGACGGGTCCGGTTCAGGGGGGACATTGAACTTGGGGTTCAGAGGCGGTATGTTGGCGATCTCGTCGCCTGTGTTCCAAGCCTCCATCATCACCCTGAGCACGTCCTCATTGATCCGCCAAGCCGTCTTTCCGAGAATGTCGAGCCCTTGCAACACGGCCGATATGTCGCCGCTCTCTATTGCGGCTCTGCTGTAGCGGACCTGCTCGACATTGTTCGACTTGACTCGGACAAGACTCGACTCAGACGCCAGGAATCCACCTTCATTGAACTTGGTCCAAGGCTTAGGCTCCACGAGCATGGGCAAGTGCTTTGTGATGAAGTCTCCAATTGGTTCTCGCCTGAGTTTTTCCGTCAGATCCGTGTTGAGCATGAAGACGCCAATCTTCCTCCCCTTGCGAGGCTGCATCACGTGCATAAAGGCCGGCTGGTATTGGCTCACGAGCTCTCTTGTCTTTGGATGCCGTGTGGTAACCTTGACCTTGGCCGTCTCCAGCAGGATTTTGAGAAGAATCGAGCCAACGTGAGCTCTTATTTCGGGGGACCAAGGCTTTTGCTCCGTGTCGTGGAGTAGAGTCTGAGTTTCTTTGGGCAGCTCGACGACTTTGTTGAGGTTGGCATCGTCACCATTATCCACCTCGTCATTCTCCGAAGGACCCTTTTGAGACTGACGATGAAGCTTGACTTTGTGCTTGCGCGCGGCCCTTTGGGCCTCTTCTTTCCGCTGAAGTCTTATGTCCTCCTGAACGAGCCTTGCAAGCGTGGCAACAAGCCTGTTCACCGCGACGCCCCTTTCCATGCCGACCATGGCGCCGAGATTGACGACGGATAATATCGTCAATGCCGCGAGCCGCTCTGGCGTAGATTGTCGCAAGAACGGCCCGTAGAAGCAACGATGAAAATCCGTGTCCGTCTTGGTTGACTTGAGCTCTGACATGTCTGCCAGGTGCAGCTCCTTCTTCACTCGTTCCTCGAAGGCCTCCAGCCAAAAGGCCATGTTCTGCGACATGGAGCCTTCGCCTTGGCCGGGTCCAAAGTCGGACATGATACCCTTGCTCTGTAGGGACTTGCGATCATGCTTCCACTTTTGTATTGCCGCATCTATCGAGTCCCGCTCCAGCATCAGTTGAATTCTGTGCTGCTCCGACGCGGAGAGTGTGGAGACGTCGACGTGTTTGAGGGAGGCGAAGAGCGTGAGACCTTTCTTCAGCGTCTGGAGGCCCATTCCTTTTTGAGGCGTCACCTTGAGTTCCAGAAATTCTTCTGCTGGAGAGGCTACGCCTTCGTCTGCCGGGTTTGCACCGTCCGCCGACTCGTCTGCGACGTCTGCCTCCTCGGCGAAATTGTAGGTGGGGCAGATCTCGGTGATGGTGGCAAGGTCGCTGTCAGTGAAGATGTCGGACATATTTAGCACCCGAAGGCCTGCCTCGCCCGGCGCCATACTCATGTACCGCTTGACCAAGCGCTTGAGCCTATCACCCTGCTCGGACAGCAGGGAAGCCTTGAGCATGCACGCGATGGTCTCTGCAGTGTGAGGCAGGTCTTTGTTGCGAATATGCAGCTCATACCACTTATGAAGACCATCGGCCTGCTTTTTGCCGGGCTTGTCACGGATCTGGTCCAAAGATGCTCGCAGGTACTGGTTGTTGAGCAAAATGTGCTCCTCGGGGGATAATAGGTCCATGGTAGCGAAGCGTTTGATAACAAGTGCGGCACGATCCAGCTTGCCCACGCGGACACAAGCATTAAACATGGCAAGCATGTCATCCAAGTCACCGGGGATTCCGGAGCGATTTGTCCTCGTCGTGGGCCGGGCTTTTCCCACATCAGGCAGTATCACAAGCGCCGACGGATCAAATGTTTTAGTGACCGCCGCGAAGGGCGGCAGCGACTGACCCTGAAATGGGCTGAAGTGTTCGACAGCCGTGGCGAGAGGCCTGCTCTGCAACTGGGCATAAGGCTCGAGGGCCTGTTCCCCCCGGGGCGAAGGCTGAGAGGCGCGAGTGATGAGCGGACGCCGCCCAAGCGACGAAAGCGAGAAATGCAGCGCGGGACATCTCAATGAAGCCCCACTAGGTCGCGAGACGGCAGACGGATGACGGGCAAGGCCGCTGCAAGCCTGGCGGGAAAGCATCGTGTTGGTAGCGGGCGAGGCGCAAGTCGCAGGCCTCGTTGATGGACGGATAGCCGGGCTAATCACTGCTGTAGCTGTAGGGAGTGGGGGAAAAACCCCATGAGGCGAGAAGCTCCTAGGTAGCTGCAGGAGAAGCAGGTGAGTAGAGGGAAAAGAGAATGAAAGAAAGGGAGGCAGAGGGGGAGACAACAAAATGCCTGCCGCGGCAGAGGTAGAAGAGGCGATGCAGAAAAAATCGAGCATCGGGGTTTTTTTTTCCTCCTTATCATCTCGCTATCCGTTGTTATCGGATCCTCAGCTCGCCCCATTGGGTTAGGCCGGACTCTTCATGAGTCATTATTGGTGGCAAAGTCCGATACGTACTCCACCGAAGCACACACTTCAACGGTGAGGCCCAGCTTCCAAGGCACGCCGACGATGACGCTTAATTCCAACCACGACGACAGACGGTAGCGCTCTTACATATGGCCTGGCGGCCGACCATGGCAGCTCTCAGGTGCTGCGCCTGCCGCAGCGCCGTCCTGGGCGCTGTGCTCGGCCGCGCGGCACCGACTGCGCACATCTTTCCTCGATCGTATTCGCCGGCTGCCGTGCGAACTCTGTCGACATCGCAGCAGCCACGATCCGATGAACACGACTCTCGTGATCTTGTCAATGGCGACTCAGGGAAGCTTCTAGTAGATGAAATCTCTGGGAAAGCCACTATGGAGAAGATTGAGAAAGCTCCCCGAGAGGCTCCCCCCATGGCCCACGAGAACAAAAAAGCGAGCTCTGAGGGCAATAGAGCAAGCGCTTTTAAACGTGAACCGACCGCCGAGGAAACGAAAGCCACCCCCGAGAACGACCAAGCAAACTCAAAGCCCTGTTTCCTCGGGGTTGAGCCTCCTAGACGATCCGACGAACGCGACTCTCGCAATATTATCAATAGCGACTCGGATAAGCTTCCAATGGATGAAACCTCTAGGAAAGCCCCTATGGAGAAGATTGGGAAGGCTTCCCTAGAGTCTCCCCAAGAGGACGAAGAAGCGAGCTTCGAGGACAAGGAAGCAAGCGCTTCAGAAAGTGAAGCGACCGCAGAGGATACGGAAGCGACCGCCGAGAACGACCAAGCAAACTCGAAGCCTTGGTTCCTCGAGGTCGAGCCTCCGAGCAAGGCGTGGAAGCCCCACGAGGCCTCGCTGCCCAAACCCCCCGCCGACGCCCCTTCGCTGTTAGCGCCGATGATTCAGTACGTGTACGAGGACATGGGTCTGGACGACCTTGCTCTTCTCGACTTGCGCGACCTCGACCCGTCGCCCTCGCTCGGTCCGAGCCTGATGATGGTGATAGCCACGGCTCGAAGCGGTCGGCACCTGCACGTGTCAGCGGGTCGATTCGTGCGATGGCTTCGGCGGAACTACGGAGTTCGTGCCAAGGGCGACGGTCTGATCGGGTCGGCCCTGTTGAGGACCAAGCTTCGGCGGCTGAGAAAGAAGGCCAAGCTCATGGGCACCAACTCCATGGTCGTCCCGCAAGGAGACTACGGTCTCACGACGGATTGGGTCTGCGTCACCTTCTCGACCGGCAACGGGGCCATGGCCGAGGTGGAACATTACGATCAGAGCGGCAGGCTCTCCGGCTTCGGAAGGGCCCATTCAGGTACCACAGTGGCAGTGCAGTGCTTGACAGAGCAGAGGCGCAACGAGCTCGACCTGGAGAGCCTCTGGCAGGAGCAGCTACGTTCCAGCATCAAGCGGAGCAGACGCATCCAGGGCGAAGCGAGCAACGCGGCGGAGATCGAAACAGTCGTGTCGACCAAGCTGCAGCTGCCTCGCCCCACGTTCTCCTCGGCCTTCCAGACCCGCTGGCAAGACCCGTCACAGCAACAGAGGGCCTTTTCGACAGCAGCCCGCCGCCTCCAGGCCAACGAGGAAAGCCAGACGGCACAGCCGACCTCCGGGCAAGACGTGCCGGCCGATGGTCTGGCCGCGCTGCGTCGGCGCGTCTTGGATGTCCAGCTCAAGGCCTTGCCACTGGATGCGGCCACCCTGAACGACTTGCTCGCTGGCGTCTTGCTCATCAGCTCCCCGCGTGCGGACACGGAGTCGGAGCGGCTAGCCCTCGTGGATGGGCTGCTCTTGACCGGCCAAGAGCGAGGGCTGATCATCGACAGCCGGGACATGCTCGTCGCTTTAATAGCCTCGCTCGTTCTCTCTCCAGCATACGGGCAGAAACTGGCACAAGCTCAAAGCAACCTCGAAGCAGTCCTCCTGGACAAGCAATCCACCCCGCAAGAGGAGCATACCCTACGACTCATGGACGCATACGCCCGGCGCGGACTCTGGGCCCGGTTCTCCGAGGCGTTCCGCACCCCAGCCCGATTCCAACTCCCGCGCTCACCCATCGTCTACGAGCTAGCGTTCCGGAGCCTAGCGGCGACGCAAAACAGCGTACTGTGCAAGGATTGCCTGCGCTGGATGTACCCCGATATGCTGCGGGAGGTTCCGCCGGTGGCGCCCATGGGGCTACTGTTCGACCGTCTGAAAGAGTGCATCCTTCTCGCCGATCCGTCTGTTGAAGAAGAGAGGCAGGCGTTTACGCCTGAAACGGAGATGGGGGCAAGGAAGGCGCTTCGGAGCGAGTTCAAGGTTATGCTCAATGATGTGTGTGAAAAGCATGTCAATGCCACTTTGGTTTGAGGTGGTTGCGACGGTGAAGCCGGGAGACAGGCTGAACCTCGCTCTCATGGGTAAATGTGAAGCACGGGCGGGACGGAGGCTTCGAGACGTGGCTGTCGTTGTTCAGTGTCGATTGCGAATAAATCCTGAGTCATTGGAAGTGGCTTGCCGAGGCATTGATTGAGTCAATAGGTATTCAGGATAACATGCCGTTTCGTGAAGAAACGTGATACTAGGAGCGACTCGGAATGTCCCCCCTTTTCTCGCCCCTTGTCAAGTTGATCCAAGAATGTGATTTGAACGATGACCCAAATGAGGCTGCCATGAAAGCTTGCAGGCAAAAGTCAAGCCTTGCGCATTGCCTCTCTCAGTAACGGCCCAACCTTCTTTCGACTGGCCGCCAGCTCGCGCTGATGCCAGGCAAACCTCGAGCAGTTGCCATCGTCAAGTTCGCCTCCGGACCAGGTCTGAAGACGGAGCGGATGAGTGGCGTCCTCGACAAAGCGGGCGACGGCGGCTTCGCCGCGAGGGCTACGTCCCCAGACGAGAAGATTACGGTGGAAGCAGCCGTCGGAGTTGGAGGCGGTCATGATGGCGGCGATGTCGAGGCCGCGCTCGTCGGCCCAGCTGGATAGACTGTCGAGTAGGGACTTCGGGTCGCCGGCCTTTTCGACGAGGGTGGCTAGATCAGCGACGGCGCAGCTAACACCGAGAACCATGTCGTTGTCGCGCCACTGTTTGTAGTCTTTTCGCAGCATGTCGCGTAGGCTGAGGTCAGAGATGTCGTCTTTGACATGTGAAATCTCATGGTAGAAGGCGTCGCGGGAGTAGATGTTGGAATCCGACAGTTTGCCCTCGAGGTAGTCGACGGCGCGCGTGTCCTTGGGCCGAACCTTTTTGGCGGAAACGGAGAGGTTAACCGTGTCGACGAGAATAGGGGCCAGACACAGCTTAGCCAGCGCATCATCGCCATCAGCGTCACGAGCCGTCAGCGCATCCCAGTCCCGACGAGTCGCATCAACAACAAGGCTCATGCAGCTCCCGCATGGCTCAATAACACGCGGCGAAGCGTCAACGGGCACACAGCCCTCGTCATCGTGATGATCAACGCATCCAACAAGGCGATGGGCAAAGCGAATAAGCGGACCGGTCAACGCATTATGATCGACCAAAACCCAGCCTGTAGATTCATCCGTTGACGACAGCTCAGGCAGCTCCGAGAGGGTGATAAGGTCGGCGGGTCTGAGACCGGCATGGGCGAGAACGGCTGTCAACTCGGGCCGGAGGCCGAGGTCGGCGCGGGGGAGATTGGCAAGCGGAATGTGGAGGGTTTTAGAAGCCTGCTGATGCGAGCGCAGATAGGCGTAGACGATGGCGCAGCAGAGAGAGTCCAGATCTGCTAGTTTCAGCCTTTCATCCTTCATGTGTTTGGGGAGAAAGGGTGAGTAGTTGAATGGTAAACTCACCGGCCGACTCGTTGCCCACCACTAACGTCAATGGCTGACTTGCGGGAGGTAGGCTGAGGGCACTCTTGGCTGTGGCGAGGAAGCTCTGCAGGGAGGCTCGGCGGGGGAAGAGCATGGTTGATGCCCGCTCGAAGAGAGGAGGAGTTATCTTCGTGCGAGGGGTCCCCCTCTTCCCCGGCGAAACGGTGGGAAAAGAGGCGATGGAGGTGAAAGGAGGTGAAAGAGAGGTTCCCCGTGAATGATGTAATGTGCCACCTACGCAGCCGCCCAGGTCACGAGATTGCTCCTCCCCCCGCCCACTTCCCCCCTTTCCCCCCTCTTCAGGCGCAGTAGCCGGAGACAAGGGTAGGGGAAAGGGGAATTCGTGTTCAGCCATGTTGAGCGACGAGAGCTGCAACGAGCCGCGGCGGGAGGAGTAGGAGGAGGCTGGCCGATGCCTCTTCGCGGGTGGTAGTATAGTGCAGTTTTGGTCGACTTACTCGGACGTCTAGATGCATCTATGGAGATGGGGCGTATTGGATTGATGGTTTCTGATCGACACAATGGCCTCGACAACGGTCCCTTGAGTCTGAACTTTCGGACTCGACCGACTTAACCGATCAATACACTGTAGTAGGTAGTTTGACCTGCAAGAAGCCGACGAAACTCCCCTGCTCGACATCCCAAACAAAGGGCGGGGCAGCGTCTCAGCCACAGGGCCCCCCCCCCCCCCCTTCTCTTGTTTTCCCCGTCCAGGGTGACAGGGTCTCATCGCTACCTATGCAAACCCCGTACCTGCGTGGCACCACGTGATTCAAGGCATCCTTGCAGAACAATATCTACCATCCTCTGCTGCGGATATCCCACGTCAGCTATAAATAAATGCTTCCCGTATCCGTATGTCTGCGTTGGAGTTTACGCGTTGATCGTGGAGCAGGGATCCGTCGGCAACAAGAGGCTTAGGTAAGTGAACTCTTGTATCTTCCGACGGGCCCGGCTCAAGCATCATGTCGTTTTGGCACCACCCTGTGCTGTGACCAATACCTGACTTTGTCAAGATTTTCCCCTACCGGTACCCGCCCGCCAAGCAGCCCGAACACAGCGAGTCACTTGAACACAGCCCCTTCCCCTTGGGAGCTTCCACAGCAACCCCCTTCAGCCTCGCGTGCCTCTTTGAAATCAACTGTCGACTTTATAATAGCTTGTCGCTTCTTTTTTTCTGCCCCCCCCCCGTTCTTCCACCTTGTCTCTCGCCTCTTCTCATCTTTCTGCTTCCTCCCTTCCTTTCTCAGTTTAGTAGACCCCTCACCGAGCTCGCCATCTCCTTCCGTGCTCCCCGCCTCGCTCCTCTCGGCCGGTCTCTCGTCCGTCATCGAACAAGGCTCAACAAGATAGGAATAAGACGGAACTAAAACACCGTGTGGACTTCCTTGGGGACTTCCGTCTGAAATTCTGCTTTGATCCTGCCACCAGCCATGGGCTCTCCAGCGCCTGAGCGGCTCCGCCTCGCTGTCCTCGAGTGCGACAAGCCTCAGCCACAAACGCGCCACATCCACAACAGCTACACGGGTGTCTTTACTGCTCTCCTCGACGCTGCCAGCAAACTGCTCGATCCGCCGCGGCAACTGGACTCTCTCGTCTCCATCAAAGGTTACGATGTTGTCAACGAACTGCACACGTATCCCGCCCTCGACGAAATCGACGCCGTCCTCATCACCGGCTCGCGCCACACCGCCTTTCACGAAGACCCCTGGATCAAGAACCTGGTCGAGTTCACCAAGAAGGCACTCAATAGCGGCCGCATCCGCGTCATTGGCGTCTGTTTCGGTCACCAGATTGTCGGCCGTGCCCTTGGCGCCCGCCTGGCGCAGAGTGAAAATGGCTGGGAGGTGGCCGTCACAGACGTTGACCTGACTGAAAAGGGAAAGGACTTTTTCGGCCTGGATAAGATGGTGGAATTACCAAACTGCTGCTACGACTCATACGTGCGCTGACTTGATGAACAGCGCATTCACCAGATGCACCGTGACATCGTCGTCGATTTCCCCCTTGACGCCGTCCCCCTCGGCTCCAATAACTTCTGCTCCGTCCAGAACATGTACTCGCCTGGTCGCTACCTCACTGTCCAGGGCCACCCCGAGTTCACCGACGAGATCGTCTCCGAGATTCTCTTCAACCGTCACACTGTCGGCATCTTTAGCGACGAAGTCTACGAGGATGGCATGCGCCGCGTCGCGCTGCCCCATGACGGCGTCTCCGTCGGCAGGGCTTTTTTGAAATTCATGAGGGATGGTTGAAGGCGGCACTGACGACGACCAAGAAGGCCGAGTAAGCCACAAAAAAAAAAAAGCTGCCAACAAGAAAAAAAGTCTTGGGGGAAACGAGACCTGGTTTCTGATGACGCCCCCCCTTGCCCCTCCCCCTTTGCTGTCGGAGCCAAGGCTCGACTGCAACCAAGAGGGGTTCCAGGTCAAGATTGCACAAGCTCCGGCTGGGATGAGAAAAGCGACTGATGAGTTCAGCCTACGAGGTGCCACTCGCTTGGTTTTTGTGTCCAACTTGAATCACTCGCTTTTGTTTTGTAAATGCTTGGTTTTGTGTCTGGTTTGTTCATGCCCCCCCCCCCACCCCCCCTTTTTTTTTCTTGCCCGTCCCCTCGTGGCCTCCTCAGTCGTCCCCGCTTGTGCCGGCGGAATTTACAGATTATATAGTGGAAAAAAAAAATGCTTCGTCTCAAGTCTGAGCGTCAGTGAGGAAGCTCGTCATTTCCGCTCAGCTCATGCCCATGAACGTTGGCTGGCACCGAGACCCTCTTGGTCGTCGTCATCGTCGTCGTCAGTCTCCAGACGCACGTCCCACCACTCCCGAACCCGGCCCGCGCTCTGCTTGATCATGGGCCGCAGTCTCCGTTCGGCAGCGAGTTCATCCTCGCGGCGGTGTCTCGCCATGCGGCTATCGAAGCGCATCTCATTACGGTTCCGTCCGGCGTTGGTGGCCGCGCCCTCGATGGGGCGAGCAAGCCAGGACGCCGCTCCGGCATTTCGCGCTTGTCGCCACGGCTTCTCGAGGACTAGAAAAACGAGGGCGTCGGCGGTGCCCTGTAGGCTCAGGCTGGCGATGCTGGCCAAGGTGAGGCCAAAGGATTCGCCGTGGTCAAGAAAGCTCAGGATGTGGCAGATGAAAGGGACGGTCCACAGGCCCGTGTAGACCATCGGGTAGATGATGAGCAGGCGCAGCTGGCGACGAATCTTGCCACGCGTCTTGGCCATGCCCGTGGCGCCGAGCGTCGCTGGAGAGAGCAGAATGGCCGTCGAAGAGTCTAAGCGCGGCTGTAGAGTGTCGGAATCGGATGGTGGTAGCGGATGAGGGCCCGAGACGGAAGCCAGCGTCAACACCGGACGGATGCCCGGGTCCCGGGGCGGCAACATGTCCGTCTGCCGCGGCATGAGACGCAGCGAAGCCAACGAAGGCGGAGACTGAGACTCCGGCACGAGAGTCTGAGGCCAAGGCTGGACGGGCCCAGCGCCGAAGCGCCTCATGAGCTGCTGGACGTAGATGAAGGTGGCGACGTACGTGAAGGCGATGATGACGAGACACAGGCAGCGAGGAAGCCATATCAACACCAGACGAGGCCATCGGGGCATGGCGGGCACACGACAGTAATCCCCCGAGTTGACAAAGGCAGGCTGATTGATAAAGGCAAGTAAAGCGAGAGCCAGCGGCAGCACGACACCAACAAGCCAGGCAAGACGCCGATGAGGATAAAGGCCACCTTGGCCGTGAAAAAAAACGTTGAAAGCCGTATGCAAGGCCAGCAAGACGATGGCGACATTACAAGCTTCGAGCGCGAAGAGAAGAAGGAAGCCGGCGACGTCGCATACCATGGAGCCGGAATCGACATGGCCATGGCGGGAGAGTTCGACGGCGGGCACGACAAGGAGGAGAGCTGATTTGAAGAGGTCGATTTGGAGGAGGATCACGATGAGGCTGTAACAGAAACCGTCAGCGAGAACCAGAGGACATGGGTGAAGGAAAGAAGGGGGGGGGGGGGAAGACGCGTACTCATGCCGAAAGTTTTTCCTCACGCGAAGGAAGCAAATAGATGTCAGCGCTGTCGACAAGACGCTGAAGCTAGCGAGGACAAGACTCGTCGTTCTCAGCGCCAGAAGCTGGCCAGGAGATCCGTCTTGACCGCTCTCATGCGCGAGAGACGTCGACGGCCACGAGAAGCTGATCTGGTCGAGGCTATAGCCAGAGTCGGTCATGGTGTTGACGGCCTTTGAGGCTGGATAATGCTCGTCTCCCCCGCGGGAGGGGAGGGAGAGGGGGGGGGAATATGACGATGAAGAGGAGAAGAGGAAATGTCCGAGGAGTGGAAGACAAGAGGGAGAGCGTAGTCCGGGTACCTAGTTAGTTGGTCTCGAGGCAGGCGGCTTCCGATGTTGGTTATGGCTGTAGCGAAGTGGAAGGTGAACAGCAAAAACACACACACACACACACACAAAACTGAAAAGAATAGTCGGAGAAGAAAAAGACGGATTCAAGCTGGGTTTCGTGCGCTAGGCTTTGACCTACTTCTGCCTTCTGGATGAGGCATCTTCTTGAGTTCTCTTTCAGGCCTTCTCCGCCTTGCCTTCACTTTATTATTTCCTCGCTTAAACCAGTTTCATTCTCCCCCGTCGTCTTTTTTTTCCACTTCTACCATCTCCTCTTTACTTGCTTGGCTTTTACTTTTTTTTTTCTTTCTCTTTTCACCTTTTCTCATCAACTCTCTTCCGCGCCTCTTCTATCTCCTCTCTTCTCTTCCGGCCCTCCCTGCTCTTTGACCCTGATCAACCCCTCTCAAGTTTTCAGCCTCCCATTTTTGCCTCTTGCTTTTCTCTTCTCTTCTCTCTGTACGCGCGCTCTTTCACCTCTATCTCGGCTTTCTCTCCCAAGGCTATATCGCAGCGCCGCTTGCTTCCCTGCATCCTCTGGCTGCTTGATCGTATGTGCGCCATTTCTCTTTTCTCTCTTATCAACGCATTAAAATTTTTTACCCTTTTTCTTTCTCTTCCATCTTCTATCTAATAACTTTGCCCTCTCCCCACTCCGAGCCTGCTGCTCTTCCCTTAGCTTGGTTTCTTCTGCTGACGCCGCGCGAACCACGAGCTTCTTGCTTCGCATCAGAACGCCAGGCGCAACGCAACTGCTCTCAAGCCTTCAGCATACTGCGCTCCCAGTTTCTCAGTCTTGTTAAGCTCTAGCCGTGCTACCCGCTCGTCTGCTTCATGGAGCATCTTCAACTGTCCCCGGAGAAAGAGCGTCTTTCGCCCAACACAGCGCAGGGCAACCCAGATGATGGGCAGACTTCCAACATTATTGCCGCCGCTCAAGACAAAATACAGGTTCAAGATGAGCCCCAACCCGCCGACTGCCAACAACCCTCAAGCTCCAACTTGTGGCACCCTACTGCGCAACTCCCCAATACCGAAGCTGAAGAAGCCAACTCGAGCAACGTCTCGCCCATCATCCCACAAGATCCGCCCATCTCTCTCGCAGCCACTGGAGATGATGTCCGGGTCAAGGAGGAGCCTCAGGCTAACGACAGCGAACAACGCTCGAGCTGGGGCTTGCCGCAGCCTACCACTTTGGACTCGGAAACTGACATTCAACGGGCACCTCCACGGAAGATTGGTCTCGAAGTGAGGCTGAACGCTACTCCGGCAGAAGGACTTGCCCAAATCGATATGCTCACTGAAATGAATCATCATGACCAGCCAACAAGTCGGGAGCGTGTTGAGGGCCTCGACTCTAAACACAGCTCAGACATGTGAGTCTCCACCATGAAAGCTGATGCGGTATAATGGTCCTAGTTGAACTTGTAATCAACTAATATTCGTGAGAACTAGCCTCTCCGATGGGAATGATCCGGACGATGGAGATTATGACCCCCGCAATGGCAAGGACGACAAGCCAAAGAGTCGTCAGCAGCCGAAGAGCAAAGTCTCGGCCAAGAGTTTCCGTCCCAAGAGCGCAAGAGAATATATGGCGCATCTAAACAAACAAGAAGATGATGCGGAAGAGCGGACCAAGCGAAAGGCAGAATCCGACGACGTTTTCCATAGGAAAAAACGAATGACGGCTCATGGCGGCCAAGTATCCATCATGAGCCTCGTCAAAGAAGCAGCAGAACATTTGGCTGAGACGAATCATGCGCCCGCTTCGCCCGCACCGTTGATTCAAGCAACGACGAAGAAGCAGATGTTTTCTGGCATCAATAGGACCATTCCAGCCGGAGCTGATACTCGTCGCACATCGACACAGAAACACGATCTTGAGGAAGCTACCCGGCTTTTTGGTTTTAGAAAGATCCGAGCTAAGGATGGGGCCTGGCTGCTCAGGGGAATGGTTAATCCTCTGCTGAGCCATCAACTCACCGCTGCAGCCTGGATGGTCAAACGAGAGCTTGGTCGCTTTCCTCCGTTTGGTGGTTTATACGCTGATTACATGGGAATGGGGAAGACCATCACGAGCCTTGCCTGCGTCATCGGCAATCCGCCCGAGACGGAGGATGTTGACCAGTTTTCCTGCACCACCCTGGTTGTTGTGCCCAACCTCAGCGTGGCACATAATTGGAGACAAGAGACAAGGAAACATTGCAAGCCCGAATTCTCTTCAAAAGTCCTGGTGTATGACTCGAGAAATGATGAGCCTCTTGGTGTCAGTGGCCAGGTGTTGCTGCTGTACGTTTTTCCCCCTTACACTCAACTCAAAGGTACGATGCTGACCGTGTGACCTCTTGATAGCATCACGACCTACAGAACGCTGCTCAAGGACTTTCCAAGCGACACAGATTTGTCGCAACTTACGCAAGACCATCAACACGACACTGCAGCCTATAATCAGGCTCTGGTCGCCAAGTCGGGATTTCTCTTGCGGCAGAAATGGTATAGAGTGATCCTTGACGAAGCCCACGAGATCAAGAATTTGGACAGTCGAAGTGAGTTGTGTCGAGGTCATTATTCCTTGTCCGAAACAGGGGCTGAACGCTCTCGTCTCGCAGCCAAAAGAGCCTGCTGCCAGTTGCAGAGCAAGCATAACTGGGCGCTGAGCGGCACACCATTGGCCAACACGGCTTTGGGTATGTCGTCTCCCTAGATGCTACTACTAGAGAGAAGAGGAGGCGATGCTGACCGGGGCGTCTTCAGAGCTGTTTCCCTATCTCCAATTTCTCCGTTGCCGCTCGACCGACAGCCGCAAAATATTCAAGAAGACGTACATGCCTGAGGTGAGGAGTGGGCATCTTGCCGGAAGCCAAGTCTCTCGAGCTAAGTCAGGCTATCTCTAGGACAGAGCAAACACCAAATTTGAGGCTCTTATCTCCATGGTCATGTATCGTCGGTAAGTTGGCGACACGCTAGACTATTCTTTGCTTCACATCTGTTTTAACGCCTCGTTGTACAGAATGCCGGAAGACACGTTCTTGGGCCGCCGGATCCTTGAACTACCGCCGACCCAGCAACGGGACATCTGGATCCCACTCTCCGAAGCGGAGTATACTATCAATAGGTGGGTGCTAGATCCCGTTTCAGGCTTCATGGGCCGTCACTCTGCATTACAAGACTGACAGGAGCTCGCCATGCAGGGAGATCTGTCTCTTCTACGAGAGAAGACTCGAAGAGGAGATGAATCTAAAGGCAACCGACGGTCGATCTGAGGCGAAGCTAGAATTCCAGCACCAACTGATGAAGAACATGGCCCTCCGAGAGGCGTCATCCCACTTCTTCAACCTGGAGAAATGGTTTCGCAAAGGCGTGTGTGCAGAAACAGTCCAAAATCTGAAGAAGGCTCTAAGCGACCTTGATACGACGGCAACGATATTGGACCAAGTCACAGCCAACGAAATCGAACAAGACCGCCTCGCCGAGTATCAAACAGGAGTCGCTCGCTTGAGAGAGCGCAAAGAAACTGTCTTTGGCGGAAAATTCGAATGGGACCAGTTGCTGGATGCTTTCGAGACGGAGATCTTGCTCAACGACGACACCTGCGGCGGTTGCAAAGAGAAGAGTGAGCGGAACAACTACGTGAAACTCAGGCCGGTACGTTTTGGAGAGAAGCCTGTCTGCGTGCCGGGGCGGGGGAGAAGAGCTGATTTTCAACCTGCCTTGATGTTTAGTGCGGCCATTTCTATTGCGCGAGCTGCTTTAAGAGTTCCCACGCATTGTGCGCCATGAGTGGGACAGTAAGTGTCAGCATGAGTTTGGTGATCACAGAGAATACAGAGACTAACGGCCTGGCCTAGGCCATGAAGTGTTGCAAGGAAGACTGCGGAAAGTTCGTCGAAGGATCGGCCGAGGCCAAGACGCTGACGTCGATTTGCTACAAGGCAACAAAGGATAAGCTATTTCGAGAGCCAGGAAGCGACAGCAACGACGTCGCAATTCCCCGGGAAGTAGACAACAACGGCTGTTTGGTGGCAAGCGCCAGGGAGCCGGGATTCCCTTTGCTTCCAAGTACGAAGCTGACGGTCGCCATGGCCGTGATACTGACTTGGCTCGAAGAATGTCCGGACGACAAGATCATCGGTAAGGAGAGAAGAAGGCTTTTTTCAAGCATGGCAGCACGGCTAACCGTAACGCCCTCCCAGTCTTCTCCGACTTCGTCAACACGATCAAGGTACTGGGATGTATGCTGCAGATGCTGAACATTGGCTTCGTCTATCACACCGGCGGCATGAGACAGTCTCAGAAGGACAAAGCGATCAAAGACTTCGCCGAAGACGAGGCGAAGAAGATCTTTGTACGAACGGCGGTTTTTCCATGGAATGGCCCTTTGCTGACCAAGTCTTTTTTTTTTTTTTTCATCAGGTCTCGTCCATGAGAACCGGCGGACAGGCGCTCAACTTGACATCGGCAAACCGCGTCATCATCATCGACCAGTGGTGGAACACGACGAGAGAGAAGCAAGCCAACTGCCGCGTTTTGCGAATCGGACAGAAGAAGACGACATATCTGGTGCGGATTCTGGCGGCCGATGCCGAAATCGAGTCCAAGATCTCGTTGCTGCAGACACGCAAGGATATAGAGATCGATCATGCCTTGCAGGACGATGGCCATGTGCCCGCGGCCCTGAACGATTCCGATTACGAGGATCTGTTTAACCCGGCCAAGCCAGACACAGGCAGCAAAGGAAGCCCTGCCAAGAAGACGAGGCAGCGTAAGGAGAAGAAAGGAGCCAGGGCGGCGCCCAAGCATTGAATTGTTGTTCTTTCCTCAGCGTATCTGGTGAACTTGCATCCCCCCTTTTTTCCCGTGGCAAGGATAGGGAAAGTAGCTGGTAGAAATGGGATCCGAGAAGGAGCTTCGGGGATCTGACGAGCTGGCGGACTTGGGAAGGGGGGGGGGGGGGGGG
>LAZP02000128.1:3587-40230 GCA_001272575.2 Ophiocordyceps unilateralis | reverse complement strand
TGTTTACTCGTTTCTCGTAGCGCCCTACTGTATATGCTCGTTTAATATAAGTGAGCGACAGAGTAGGCGCAGCCAACTATAAGGCTGAGCAGCACCTGCTGCCTAATACAGCCCAAAATAGCGGGTCCGGTTCACTTCACAGTCGCCTCTTCCCAAGCTGAGCCGGAGCTCGAAAAAAGCTCCTCACCCGCGAGCCACAGCACCTCGCCTGAAGCTTCTTAAAAATGGCGGACGCAGAGGAAAAGGCCCGCCAGGAGAAGATCGCAGCAGCCAGGAAGCGTGTCAGAAAAGCCCGCTTTTCGACCATGTGAACACCCAGCTAACCGGCGCAACCAGGTCGAGGAATTGAAGAAGAAAAGAGGCATCAAGAGCGGCGCGAGTAGAGAATCCGAGTCTAATGACGCTTCAAAGGTACCTGCTGCATCCGAGTCCGCGACATCGTCTGCTGCCGCTATCCAAGACCATGTCAAGACGAATGACAAGCCCGATGGCGACGACAACCAAGACAAGACGTCGCAAGCCACAACGTCCCTTGCTCAGCAGTCAAAGCTTCGATCCAGCTCCTTCCGCCATGGCTCCGTGCCCGTCCCTCCTGCGCCATTCAGCCCCGACGGCGAGACAGCGCCCGACATCTACCGAAAGCACGTCGCCCGCATAGAGGAGCTCGAGAAAGAGAACAGGCGCCTGACCAAGGAGGCCGCCGACTCGGAAAGACGCTGGAACAAGGCCGAGGAGTCTCTTTCTGAGTTGCGCGAGGCTGACGAGACGCGGGGAAAGGCTGACGACGGGGGACAGACCGAGAAGCTAGTACGTGTGATCGATCCATTCGTAATCCCGCGGTTGACTGATCGGCCTTCTCGCAGGAGAACGAGGTTGCCTCACTGCAACGCCAGAACGCGCAGCTCCAACAACAAGTCGCCCGCGGCCCCAGCCATGGACACCGCATCTCTGTATCTGCTGGATCCCCGTCACCCGGCATCCAGGCCGAGCTTGACTCCAAGACGGCCACGATAGAGTCCATGGAAATCGAGATCTCACGACTCAAAGCAAGAGTCCAGCGTCAAGAGACGGGTGTCTCATCCGAGAAAGAGCAGGTGACGGCACTGGAGGAGAAGTTGGCACGCGCCGAGGCCGCGGCTGGCAAGGCTCAGCGTGAGCTGCTGGACGCGAAGCGCAACCTCGAGCGGGCGACAGAAAAGGCGGTCCGAGAAGGCGGCGAGCGTTCGAGCGCCGAGACGAAAGTGAAAACTTTGGAGCACGACTTCGCCGCGATCAAGAGCGCCAAGGAGGAGGCAGAATTGAGGGCTGAGGCGCTAGAGAAGAAGGTGGCGACATTGATGACGTTACATAGGGAGCAAGACTCGCGCTCGCAGGCGCTGCGCAAAGACAAGGAGCGGGCCGACAAAGAGCTGAGCGACCTACGAGCCAAGATAGAGAAGCTGGAGAGCGACAACATCAGGCTACGAAGCCGCAAGTCGGTCGAGGGCGGCGGCGGTCTTGATGACGAGGGCGTCGACGAGCTTGAGGACGAGGAGCGGCTCGGGCTGGAAAAGAAGATACGCAGCCTAGAGCGCGAGGTGCACGAACTGCGTAGCGGCGTATGGATTGAGAAGCGGCGCGAGATGGAAATTATGGGTGGGACAAGCTTCCAAGACGTGGACCTCTCAGGAGGTGGAAGCGTGGCGCAGGCGACTCACAAGAAGGGGTCGATGGGCGCCGGCGGCGGCTTCGGCGACCTGCTTGCCAGCGGCCTACACGCTCTGGCGGGAAGCGGCGGAGGCGGAGGTGAGGAGGAAGCTCTGATGGAGGATGATGATATAGATTTTGATGAGGACGCGTTCCGCAAGGCGCATCAGGAAGAGGCGCAAAAGAGGCTGGAGCGGATTAAGGAGGTGAAGCGGTCGCTAAAGCATTGGGAGGGTTGGAGGTTGGATCTGGTGGATATGCGGAGGGGGGGAGGTGAGGGCGTGGGAGATATATTTGATGTGTAGATAAGAGGCTGACTTGTGAGAGCTAATCGTGTCTACCTGGCCTCTTGGCCGCGAGCATAGAGGCGAATTTACGCCGAAGGAGAGGCGTTACAGACGCTGGCTCACGTATATTTCTCGTGCCATAGCAGATGTTCGGCCTATCTAACTTCGCGCGTCACCCAGGAGTGGTGAAAGATGTTGGGGCACGTGCTTATGAGTCAGCGAGTCTCGCCACCGCTCTTGTGGCGGCTGGCACGGCCCCTCGACCAACAAGGACCAGACTCGCTCTTCTTCTTCACCTAATTCACGGCATTGGAAGACAAGCTCCTACCTACCAGCACCTCCGATGTGTTCTAGAACAATGGTTACACCGCAGTTCATTACGGAAGACGCCTCGGATCGATCCGTCTCGACTTCCTGGAAGGACTTCAAGTCGCCAAAGCTTCGACAGATTTCGCAGCCTAGCAATCGTATCGAATGGCTTGAATATCTCGGATCCGGTGAGGATGGCATTGTCTTCAAAGTCCGATTTGGTCAAGAGCAGCCTGTTGCTATGAAGATTGTATGTAACTACCTTGTCGCAAAAACATTTTTATACTAACTGGTGTTCGTTATTCTCCTAGTTCTGGCTTACGCAACGACCGAAACCAGATATTGTTCCTGGCGGACGGACTCTTAGGCGATATTGGGCTTTTGAAAAAGAATGTATAAACCTGGCTATTATCGAGAAGATTGAAGCGGCAATGCAAAAAGCTGAAGCCGATCCTAATCAAGAGATCGTCCTCACGATTCCCACGAGCCGCCAAGATGCTATTAGGAACTTGCGAGCATTTAGCGACGAGGCACGACTGTCGCCAATACGACCCCAGAAGTCTTTATGCCCTCCGACTTTTCCGAACATAACCGCATGCTTTGGCTGGACGAAGATTAAGCGGCGTGACATTCCGCGCTTACGCCCACCTGTGTGGAACGATGTGGATGACGATGTCGATTGGCACTGGGCCATTATCTATGAATTTGTCCCACCTATGGAACAGGATCTTAAAATTGGTCAAGCTCATCTTGATTTCTTCTACTTAACTGGGTTTTCACTTGAGCCTTTCAGGTATATGAATTGGCGCGGAGGCCGTCTAGTTGACTTTTGTGACCTGGCAGTTCCTATTGCTTTCCCCCACTTATGGTGGGATAAGTATGGAAGCTTTCCTCGAGATGCTACAAACTGGTTTAGGACTCCGAGTTGCATCTGGCCAGAAAGAAAGCATGATATACTTCGAAGGTGACTTTTTTGTTAGATATTACTGTTTACTTCCCTTAATATTGACTAGCTACTCCTCCCCTATAGAATAGGGGATTCTGTCCTTAAATACGTTACGCACTTATCTGTAGTATAAACGCTTAGCTGGCTCGGGATTTACTCGGAAGCATGTATCCTCTCCTCAAGCCGGCACCTCGACATACCTAAGAGCCCTATAAGTCCCGAACAAGGTTTCACGGAAGGCGCTCAAGGCTTCGCGACTTGCGTCGTCGATCGATCAACGATCAGGACGATAGCTGCGCGAGCCGAGCTGTCTTCCTCCGCTTATCTTGGCCCAGGGCTGAAGGAGATGGGCGCTCCCGGCGTCGGATAGAGGTTGCAGCCAATCGTTCGCGCTATAGAAATATACGCTTTCCGTAGTGTCGTCTTCCTTTCGCCGCTTCACAGACGAAAAGGCGTACCAACGGAAACGTAGAATTGCTACCATATAACGTCCCCGTAGGAGTGTCGCACCAAGGAGAATGATTTGCAGCAACGACGGTCTTGAAAAATGTTCCGAAAGGAAGACACCCTGCTGGCAAGGTGCAACGCCTCCGCATTGTTTTTCGTCCTTCCGATCCGGCGGACGGTCAAGCAAGTCCCGACAGATAACGACACCCTATCACGTGTTTCATCAGCAAGGCACGTGATCTCCAGCCTTAGAACCTGTTGAGCTGCTGCTGCAGGTCCTTCACCTTTCGGCTTGAATCGGCTCGGTTCCGGCCTACGTCAGGGCCCCCTGGAACGCGTGACGTTCTCTGGTCAGCCGTCACCACCGAGCGCCGAAGCGGCTGGCCTTTTTTCTTTCGGCCGCCCGTCCCTTACAGCTTACGGCTTTCATATCCCCGAGGGGGGTTTATTCTCCGTTCCCAAGTACCGTCCGTTCGGGGAGGGCAAAGAAGAAAACTTAGCATCTTTCGAGGCTGGCGCACCTTGCGTCTCGTCTTGGAAACTCACGTTTGGCTGTTTCGTTCCCTGACCGGCCGTTGTTGTCTCTTTATCTATCCATTTTAGCGAATTCGTCTGCTGGGAATACGAGCCGGCGATACCCTGTCTCTCCCCCCCACGCGCTCTCCATTTTTGATGTCGCCGCCACCTTCATCATGATGAACTCGTCAACAAGGTTTCTCTTCTCCTCCCGTTCTTCAATTCGCTTGTTTGCTTTGGCGCGTGTGCGCACCATGGCCACGACTGGCAAGATCAAGGTCCGGAATCCGGTTGTTGAACTTGACGGCGACGAGATGACGCGAGTCATTTGGAAAGATATCAAAGACAAGTTCATATTTCCTTACCTCGACATCGATCTCAAGTACTATGACCTGGGCCTCGAGTACCGCGACAAGACCAATGATCAGGTTACGCTTGATGCTGCTGAGGCTATCAAGAAGTACTCGGTTAGCGTCAAGTGCGCTACCATCACGCCAGACGAGGCTCGCGTCAAGGAGTTCAAATTGAAGCAGAGTTAGTGCTGGTCTCTTTCTAAGCCTACAATCAATATTGCATAATGCGCCTCCTCCCGCTGACCAATGCCCATAGTGTGGCTGTCCCCCAACGGCACCATTCGCAACGCCCTTGGCGGCACCGTCTTCCGAGAGCCCATCGTCATTCCCCGCATTCCCCGCCTGATCCCAGGCTGGCAGAAGCCCATCATCATCGGCCGCCATGCCTTCGGTGACCAATACCGGGCCAAGGACATGGTCGTCCCAGGCCCCGGCAAGCTATCCATGGTCTACACCCCGGAAGGCGGCCAGCCGCAGGAGATTGAAGTCTTTCGGTTCAAGAATGGCGGCGGAGTCGGACAGACGCAGTACAATACGGATGAGTCCATCACGGGCTTTGCCCACGCCTCCTTCAAGCTCGCTCTCGACAAGGCCTTGCCCCTTTACATGAGCACAAAGAATACCATCCTCAAAAAGTACGACGGCCGCTTCAAGGATATCTTTCAGGAGCTCTACGATACGCGATACAAGAAGGAGTTTGAGGCCAAGGACATCTGGTACGAACATCGACTCATCGACGACATGGTTGCCCAGATGATCAAGAGCAGCGGTGGATACATAATGGCCTTAAAGAGTGAGTAGTCAATCGAGGGACTGTCCAGTTCCCCATTTCTCAACAACTTCTCGACTAACGTAACCTGCAGACTACGACGGAGACGTACAGTCCGACATCGTTGCCCAGGGCTTCGGCTCCCTCGGCCTCATGACCTCAATCCTCATAACACCCGACGGCAAGACATTTGAGTCCGAAGCCGCCCACGGCACCGTCACCCGTCACTACCGCGAGCATCAAAAAGGCAAGGAGACGTCGACCAACCCGATCGCCTCCATCTTCGCCTGGACACGCGGCCTCATGCAACGCGGCAAGCTCGACGAAACGCCTGAGCTCGTCGCCTTCGCTGAGAGCCTTGAGAAGGCGTGCATCGATACCGTCGATGTCGATGGCTTAATGACAAAGGACCTTGCGCTCGCGTGCGGGAATAAGGAGCGGTCTGACTACGTGACCACGACGGAGTATATGGGTGCGGTGGAGCGGAGGATGAAGACGCTCCTGCGGGAGAAGCTGTAGGCGAGGGGGGCATGGATTCGAGGTTGAAGATGCAGAGCACTTGGATGGCCAGACCAGACCACCTCTTTCTTCCTACGGCTGGTTTTGCAGCAGGGATCTTGAAGGAATAGATTGGGCTTACTTCCGTTCCGCTCTGCCGTCGGCCCGTCTTCTGAACAGGTTGAGGGAGGCGGTAGACGATGGCGCAGATGGGGCAAGGCTTTTGTTTCTAGACTCTAAGTGAACAGCTACGGCGGACATGTAATGCATGACAACCGTTTGAATACAAGAGAAATGTACACCGATCTATGTCGAACCTCAAAAAACACAAAGCAAAAGCGTCTCAGCCTGTCCCTGATCATACGACTCTCCCGCCCGTCCAGTTCCAGGCGTTCACTCTCAAGCCGCGCTCCAGCGACTTGCAAAAGATAATCGTCGGGTTCTCACAACAAAGAGGGAGTATACAACAGGTAAGGAAAGGTTTTGGTGAGGGAGAGAGGGATTTGATGTTGATTGGTGGGTGGGGGGAAGTTAGGTGAGGTCTGATGTAAGTTCTTTTTCGCTTGTCGGGCAGTTGATGTTGTTATCTGGCGATAGTGTCGATTGATATATTCGTCTCTGCCGTCGAGCTGATCGGTTAGTCGTCCTTATGATTGGTAGCGTCGTACTCTAGTCGTCCTCGCTAGTAGGGGAGAGAAAAAAAAACTCCGTCCATCCCGTCGTCCTCATCTTTGCTCCCGTCCAACAGACAGGTAGCCTAATCATCCCTATCCCTCCCGTTACCCGTCATAGCAGCAGCCTCCTTCTTAGACCGGCGCGCCGCACTCGACACACCATCAACATCACTCTTCCGCTTCTTCTTAGCAGGACGCGAAGAGGAACCACCAGGACGATAGCCCGTATCCCCATCCCTCTTGCGCTTCCCACGCGCCGCCGCCGCGGCTGAAGACGGCGTAGCAGCACCGTCAGCATCCACATCCTCCACGCCGGGATCCCATTCAGGCGCCGCGAGGCGTGACCGCTTGGTCTTAGCAGTGGATTTGTTGCGTTCCGAGCGCGGGATACCGGCTGCGTTGCGTGCTTTGCGGGCGTTTGCGGGTGTGGACGTTGCTGCGTCTGCGTCATCTTCCGCAGAGGTGTTTCTGTGGTGATGCTCTCCGTCTTGGAGGAAGATCTTGGGCGCGTTCTTGCGAAGCCAGTTGGTCACGCTGGTGGGATTCTTCAGATGTGGATGTGTGGAAATTGTACCGTGCGCACCGGTATGAGCCCGTGGTGCGAGCGTAGGGATCTGCGCATCCGGATCGATGGCCGTGTCAATGGCATGCATGTAGTTGTCGATATCATCAGCGGATAGAAAGTTGGCTGGTCGCGCGTCCCCGTCGGGAGCCATCAGATCGGCGAGATATGGACGACGAGCATCGCGGGCGTCGCTGTAGGATAAGTGCGGAACATCGCTGAGGAGTTGCTCTAGGCGCTTGAGGGCTGTGCTCGACGGCGTGGGCTCATCGTCGTCGGCGAAGAGGGATGGCGTCGTGGTGAGGGAGACGTCGATGCGGCGCTCAGGCGGCATTTGCGGTGATTTGTTGATTTCCAAAAGGAGGTCGAGAAGCCGGCTGCATCCATCATCATCAGTTCTGAAGCCTGGACAGCAACAAACAGGAAAAGACGCACTCATTCTCAACAGCCAACCTCTTCACCGTCGCCGACGCCCGATCCTCCTTCCGATGCAGCTCCTCACCCTGCTGCATTTTGCGATCGAAAACGATACGCATCTTGCGATACTTCTTCTTCCACGACTTGTATCCGCTGCTGCGCCCTCGCTCGGATACTTGCCCGCCGCGCGCGACGCCCTCGTCATCGTCCATCTTTGCTGCTGGTCGTGATGGTCAAGGAGGCGCGCGATGGTTGAGGGAGACTGCTGGCCCATAGCGGGCCGGTCGTTGCTCCGGACTGGGAAATGATGATGCTGGTGCGTTGAATGTCGTCTCCCTTGTTGGGCTACGTGCGTGTTTTTTTTTTCTGTCCCCTTCCCTCTCAAGGGCGGTGTGTATAGGGTAGGCGGGTTGGTTTGTGGCTCGCGATGCTGACCGTGTGTTGTCATTTCAATAAATGGTACCCGCCTCTATTTTGTGGCACGGTTCATTATTCTCACAAAAGGACATCGTCACGACAAGCTCCTTCTATGATTTCAACTACCACATCCATCACGGTGTGGATAGAAGTTATAGTTGTGCACTGAATAGTATAGGGCACGGGTGTCACAGGTAGCCGTTAACACAACCGTAGCTCGAATTCGCCTGCTGCCCGTGGCCCCCTCGCCCCCTCCATCCGGGCATCGTCTACATCCCTTACGCCAGCGACCCAAGTTCATCCCCCAGCCGCTGCAGCTCCTCCCTAATAAACTCCTTCGCATTCACCAGCTCCGTGCTCCCGTAAACGACCCTCTTCTTCCCCCGATCGCCACCCGTCCGGCTCACCCACTCCTGCAAGTTGCCGTATTCCTCCATACTGCCTCCGCCGACAGTAAAGACCATTGCCTCGCTGAAACCCTGTCTCCGCTGCCCAAACGTCGCCAGCTGGCCCGGCCCCCCCTGCGCCCCGGGCATCGCTCCGGGGGCACCGCCGGCCCCGGCCCCGGCACGGATGGTGCTGGGCGGAGGCATCGTACCCCGTGCGTTGGCGGACCGCGGGTCAAAGTATAGGTAGTGCTCTGTCTTGGCCATGGCCGATGACGCCGCTGTAGACGGGTCCATGATGGACTCGACAATCTTCGTCACCGTCAGGTCCCGGTCTGCCGGCAAAAAGTTCTTGACGCCACTGATGAGCGACTCAAAGTTGGATGATAGACCCGTCGGCACGCCCGTGTCCTTCAGCCGGTCCGTCAGTCGCGACGATATGGACGAGAAGCGCCCGAACAGGTCCGAAGACGCCTGCTGGCCCGCGTTGGACGTGTTATTGATCGTCGTCAACTGTGTCATCTTGGTCGTGGCTCGGACCCTGCCTTGCTGTCAGCCCCACGCTCTAGACGCAAAAGCCAAAACAAAGAGAGACTCACTGCCGAATGTACGCCAGACACGACCCGTCGGCGCCCGTCGCCTCAAGCGCCTTGCCAAAGGCCTCAAAGTCGGTCCGGCTGACCTCCTGCTCGGTGCTGAGGAACCAGATGATGAAGAGGCGGAGCTTGTCCGTCGGGTCCGTCCCCTTGCCGTCGTCCTTGATCAGATCCATGATCTGCGACTTTGGTTGCTTCATGACGTTCTCCTCAACCTGGAAGAAATTGTCGAGTTGACGGTCCTTGATGCCCGATAGCAGCGCCGCCAGGATGTTCATGTGCATATCGAGGATACCCTTGCGCTCCCGCATCTCCGGCAGCAGCGTTATCGCCGCCTTAAGATGCTGCGCGCTGGCGCTCGTGTCGGCTTGCAAGTCCTCCAGGTCCGTAACGCCCGTCTTCTTTGTGATGGATGCTGTGTCGTCCTTGTATTTTGTTAGCTCGGCGTCAATGTCCTCGGCCACCTGAGGAAAGGGGACGCCGGCGTTCTTGGCCCAGAAGAAGTCGTTGGAGTTGAGATCGTAAGACTTTTTCGTCGTTCCCTTGGCGGGGTTGTTCTCGTCGGTAGCGGTCTCGATGGTGATGCGGTTGAGCTTCATGTCGAGCACATCGTGGACCAAGGACTGATAGGTCCAGGAATGAGAAAGCATCGGTACCAGGTCGACATTTCGGTCGAGCAGGATTAGGACGGGCCTCGAGCTCGGCGTCGCCGAATGAGCGGCCTGCCGTGGGCCGGAGAAGAGGTTGTCCTTGGAGTTGAGTATGTGATCGCGCAGCTTGCGATCGAGACGCGCCGCGACCATCTCGGCCGCAGCACCCTTGGGACAGCGAATGATGGGTATGACGCCTGCACTCTCGCCGTCAGCTCACGCCACCTGCCCCATATCTCCACAACGTACCCATGGTAACGACGACGCTGAAGAGGCCGCTCACTACTCGATCGACAACTGCCTCCAACTCCTCGTCGCTCGTCTTGGCGCTGTTGAGGGCCCAGTAGGTGTGTTGTTTTTGCATCCCGAGGCTGAAGAGATCGGGCTCGGCGACGATAAAGTTGAGGTATTGGTCGAACAGCTGCGCAATCTGATCCGAGGTGCCGGCCGAGGCCGTCTGCGTGGCAAATTCCTCGAGTAGAACCCTGGGGAGAGAAGAGAGGAAGTTGATGTAGGCCGGCGAGTAGAGGCCCCTTTGGAGGTCGTTTGTAATGCACTGGAGGTTGCGCGCGTTGGGCTCGAGGAGATAGATGACTGGCACGTCGGGTATGGGGTGGCGCACGGCCGTGATGTGCCTGGTTTAGAGCAATTAGACGATCGCCGAGGCAGTAGAGACGCAAAAAAAAAACACACATGTGCATGGTGATGCCCATGGATCGCAAGTCGCTGACCCGCATGACGCTGCTGATGACATCGCGGCCGAGATCGTCAAAGACGAGCACCTTCCAGATGGGATTGCCGTCGGCGTCGAGTATAGGGCCAGCCGGCGCGAGAATGCCGTTGTTATGGGCTTCATCGCCCTCGCTGGAGTCGACCGTGTTGTTGAGGTTAAGGATCTTTTTGAGGGACGCTTCCATCGGGGTGGTTAGCTGGTGCATTCCGAAGGCCGGAGAAGGGGGGGAAGCACGACGCACATATTTGACGGTCTCGCAGCGAGTTCCCCTTGGAAGCCATGGCAGCGCTGTGGTGGCGGGCGAGTCCGGGTACGAGGTTGAGGCCACGACAGCATCGTGTTGGACTGAAGTGAGCACGAAGCTCCAAAGCCGCCCGTTCGGTCTCGGCGCGCCTCATTCGCTGCGCGGACCGACCAAGGGGCCGATTGGCGGGGCAGATGAGCAAAGTAGGTACTTGAGGGGCTTGCAGTCGGTACGCGGCTGTGTCATCAATCTTCCCCAGATTCCTGACTACGACGGAAGCAAACCAAAGTCCCCAAAATCTCGCCACCAGGTACTGCCCAGCCGCAGCCCTGGGGACCCCAATGTGCCTGGCGTTTGTTGCAGCCTTGATGCCTGAGATATTGGGCCACACAGGGAGGACGGGGCCACCTGGGCAGCGCAGCCTTTTCCCCGACGCTCCATCATCACCCGCTTCTCTCCTTCATCCCGTCGCCCATCTCGTGCAGCGTCGAAACAATCGGGCAGCGGCGGCGCAGGGTCCTGAAGCCCAGAACAGGGCGTCCGACGTCATTCTGCCGTTGCTCTGGGGCGCCATTTTGTCGTGCCAACAGCTCCTCTCTTCCGCGCGCGACTTTTTTTTTGCCGCTTCTCGGACCATGTCGTAAACTGGCGCTTGAGCATGATGAGCAGCACTTGAAGAATAACAGACTGCTGCTGCGAGGACGCGAGCGCTCTGGTCGCTGGGTATGGCTCTCTTCCCTCTCGGCTGTTCTCTTGCCCATTCCTCCTCCCCCTTTCCATGACCTACCCGTTCACTACATACATGCACACGCCATTCTGTGTCGCAAAATAGGGCGTGGTCCGTGCACCGCCTTCGACATAGAGTTCCGCCGACATAAGAGTCGGCTGGCTATTGAAATTATTATTTGGTGAGAGATGGGGCCACTTGTTTGGTGTTTACAGGGTCAGCCAATGGCGTACCTCGACAGCTTGTGGCAGGACAGCATGTTGCGTGCGGTTTTTTTTTTCCATAAAAATTATGGCCGGATTGATTTCTCTTTTGCCGTCTCTTTCTTTAAACTTGGCCTCGTTCGCGCATCCAGACAAAGAGGGGCGGGAAAGGGTCGAGAGGGAGACAAGGAGAGACGACGCCACGATTCTCGTCATTCACGAAACCAGCCGGCCGGCACGCATATGGCAACAACAGCACGCTCCGGCGGCTCATGGCCTTGTGTGTCGGCCATGTCGCCCGTCTCCCGTCATTATTTGCCCTCCCTGCCTCTCGCTTCGTCCCTTTCTCTGCATAAGGCTAACCATTCTGCTCGGTCGGCCGCACAGCGATATCAACCCCTGCAACATTATCCCGTTAGGGACTAGCGCCAGCGACACTCAATTAGCCGACACTCAGCCGTAAACAGCACCGTGCCTGGTGCCAGGTCGCGCGGCACGTGAAAAACAAGCGGTCAGTACATCGCACCACTCCCTTGTCTGGTAGCGACGACGCCTCGGTCGCGATGCATTGCGTCCGCGACTTCATGCATCAGCCAGCCACGGCCCATCGTGGCCCTGACGAGCTTCAGCCCAAAAGATGCTGATGTGTAGATAGATTCAATCTCCGACGATGCAGCCCTGGCCGAACCAGAGCCAGAACGGCGCCGATGGACACGCCGCCTCTTGGTCTCCGGGCTTCATCTTCTCTTCCCAGCCTGGCCAGTTCGACCCCAATCATGACCAATGGCCCGACCAACCCACAACTACCTTTTCGCAGATGGGCCACGACGCTTCTGCCACCGACTATCACTTCGATTCGGTCCATCATGCAAATCCTGGTGCCTTTCTCGCCGATCAGCCCGGTCAGTCCGGCTTCCACGCCTCCGCCGGTCACGCCTCAATGCCCTTGAACCAGCACCAGCAGTTTTCCGCTGCCGGCCAAGACATGCTGGATCCCGCCTTCACCAACATGCATCCGGACCTGTTTGCGCCCCAGCAGCACCCGAATAAGGTCAATCTGGTCGGAGCCGCCATCGGCCAGATGGAGCTGGGTCAGAGCCAAAACCACCCATCCGTCTTTGCCCAGCACGACTACTCCTTCCCGTCACAAAACAGCCAGCCCTTTGACCCTTCCCCAGGGCCTTCACACTTCACGCCTCCTTTGATGCCTCGTTCGAGCTCCAGCCGTCAGCAGAGCCATACGCCGGTGCAGCAGCATTTTGACGGCAGCACCAACATCCATACTGGCTTCACCCAGAATCAGGCCTTTCCACGCCATTCCCAGCAGTCTCCTCTCCACCATCCCCATCAACAACATCAACATCCACATCGCCCGCAACACCAGCCGCCGCCACAGCCTCAACCACCGCCGCAACAGTCCCAGTCGCAACCGCAATCACAGACACAACCGCAGCCGCAGCGACAGCACCGGCAGCAGCCCCAGCCGACGTACTCTGGCGGAGACCAGTCCTTTGCGCCCAACACCAACGGTCAGCGGGATCATTTTCAAGTTGGAACATCCTCCCACCTTGCCTATGCCTCCCAGTATCGAGAACCAACGCCACAGTCTCATCTGCAACAGGCCCACTTTCAACAACCCGGCTTCGGTGCGCAGAAGCCGGTAGCCTTCCAGCAGCACGATCCTGGCTCGGTCGGCGCCGCATCCATGGATGAACAGCAGCGGCAGCAACAACAATCCCAGGCGGCGAACCGCCAGTCAGCCCCCTTGTCCGGCCATGGACTGTCAGCGCCCTCCCATCCGTCTGTGATCGAGATTGATACTACCGCCGAGCAGTCGGCGCAAGGCGTCGACCCTCAAGCAACTAGGAGAAAACGTGCTACGAGAGACGTCGCCGGGTCTGAGCCACTAACAGCGGACCTGCTACTGGTTGAATGCTCGACCAAGAGAAATGATGAATCGGATTCTCTGCAACCCCCGGTGCCGTCTACCGAGGAGGCCAAGCTGATGGCTGAGTCTGCGAAGAAGGCTAAGGCTGCTCACAGCAAAATTCCGTCGTCAAAGGCGCTCCCTTTCCTTGCTTACGACGGAAACATCAAGCTCCCTGGTCAGTTTTACCCTCTACCGCCTCAAGCCCTCGTGAAAGCTAAGCCTAAGCCGTTTGACAGCCCCCAAGAGCTACGACAAGCTGGCTCCTCTGGTTGCCGTGCCACCGCGTAGCGGCAAAACCGCTGTCCCTGGTCTGGGCTACGATTTGCCCTGCGAGATTCAAGGCAAATTTACCGGCCAGTATAAACCGTCCTTTGATAGGATTGGATTGGATGAGAGGAGAGACGAGGCTAAGACGCTACTGGACAACTATGATCGTTCCATGAGGGCGCTGGGAAAGCGACAGCCAAAATACACCGAGTATCCGCGTACGTCTAAAGAAATCTGCTCTGCTTATATCTGTTGCTGTAGAATTCGGACTGACGGCGGTTATTGTTTCAAAGACGCCTTCAAAGAGCAGCTCAAGGCCGACGAGGCGTCCAAGAACAAGGCGGAGAAGAAGGCGAAAAAGGAGCTTGAAGAGGAGCGGAACAAGCCGGTGAGTGAACCCAGCACAATTTTGGTTTCGACGAACTACCAGAGCTGGGAATGACACGCTTTGTCAGATTCGAGCTCCGACGCGGCCTGCGGACCCCGCCGCAGCCGCCGCGTGGGACATAACCGGGATCGTGCACATTGAACAGGCCGTGGCGAGGACGAACGCGCTAATTGCCGGGCGCGTGCAGCAGGCCGGCGAATTCCTCATCAGTCTCCGGGGCGAGTCGACCCGGGCCAAGCAAGCGTTGGACCAGGCGATCAAGGACAAGAAGCCCGACGGCGACATAGCCAGGCTGAAGCATGTGGCGGACCAGAAGAGGGAGACGCTGTATCAGGCCCTGGACGCGACGGTCGAGCACGCAGACGATGCCGTACTCGACAACCTTGGAGGGCATCAAAAACTGGTGCTCAATCTGGTCAATACCCTGATCACTTGCATCAAGGCCAGCGACTTCTCCGGCAAGCTACCCAAGATTGTCCTGGAGCTCTTCACGCACCTGAGCATGACGAGAAAGATTGTGGAAACGACCAACTTTGACACGGTGCGCAAGCGGCTTGAGGACAAGGGTGACAGCGAGGTCAAAGACCTGGTGCGCGAGCTGTCGTCCAAAGTTCGGAAGTTCAACAAGTCGAACGAATCGGACACGGCGACGGGGTACACGGGGACGTCGGCGGCTAGCAGAGCGAAATCGGGAACCAAGTCTGCCGTAGGGGAGTCGTCAAAGAGAGGCAGGGACGACGATTCAGATGCATCACGGAGCGTCAAGAAGATGGCCATCGAAGGTGGCGCCTCATCGTCCTCGCTAAGCAAGAAGCTGGCCCAGCCCAAGAGTCAGCCGTCGTTATTGGCCTCAAAGATGACGGCGGCGGCTGCGCCAAGACCAGCCATTTCGTCTTTGCTGCCCGGAAAGCCGCGGCCGGTTGTGAAGCCGGTCTCCAGAGCTCCAGAGCCAGTGGTGGCGGCGATGGCGACGACGACGGACAGCCCCAGCGCCTCAGGCGACGAGAAGAGCAAGTCGGAGCTGAAGAAGCCGGCCTCAAAGCCGGAAATAAAGACGGCGACGGTTAAGAAGGAAGTGAAAGCGACTCCAGTGTCGAGCGCAGTATCCAGCATCTCGTCGCTTCTCGATTCTATCAACGCGAAAAAGCCAGAAGTCGCGGCGGCGGCAGCAGCAGGCGGGTCGAGAGAAGGGAAGAGGTCGGAAACACCCGAGACGCCAGAGAAGACGGCCAAGAGGCTACGCAAGGAAGCGCGGCGCAAGCTCCGCGTCAGCTGGAAGCCCGAGGGAGAGCTGGTGCAGATCAAGGTGTTTGAAAAGGATGAAGACGAGGACCAGGGCCGCGACATGAACATGATCCGAGACGCCGCAGACGACCGATCTGAGGGCATGGTGCTCAAGAGACGCGGCAGCGTGGCGATGGAAGAGGAAGATGACGAATTGCCGTACCGGCCGTGGGTGGCGCCGACGGTGGTAGACTTGTCGAGCCTGACGGAGGAGAGGCGCAGCAAGAACTACGTGACGCGCGGGGGCCACATTGTGCTTGGCACCGAGGAACAGAAGCTGATGGCGGAGCGGGAGCAGAGGGAGCTCATGGCCATCTACACGGATCCGGCGGACATTCCGCCATCGCCCAAGTCGCCCCCTCTCGAGATGATGGCGGCGGCCGGAGCGACAGCCAAGATGGGACAGCTTCCGGACGACGAGCCAATGTTCAGCGAGGTACACCGGCGATGGCGAGAGGCGGAGCAGATGGGGGCCGACCAGGCGCTGGTTGCGGCCATAAAGCGGCTTGACGCGAAGAACAAGCCTTCGACGAAGCTAGATTCTATACTGGGCCGGCTTCATCAAACGGGGTCCGGGGCCGGCCTCGGTTCGGCGGCGGTACGGCATCCGGCGATGGTGATGGCGGCCAAGGCGAGCAATGCGCCGCTGGCGGTAGGACCGGCAGCAGAGCCATACGTTCTAGGCTGGTTGCGATGGGATAGAATGCCGTCGTGGCGAGATGCCAACCCGGTGCAGGTAACCGTCGCCGCCGAGACCCATCACTACGGCGGGCCGGAAGTGCAGGCGGCCGGCAAGGCGGTCGAGGCGGTGGTGGCGAGCTTGGTGTCGAAGCCCTTCCCGGCATCGTCACCTCCGGAGTGGCTGGATGGCGAGCGGGCGCGCGAGTGGTGGTTGGGTAACAACCAGGACCTGGCGACGAGACAACGGAAGCGGGAGGAGGAGGAGAGGGCGGTTTATTACCAACAACAGCAGGCATACGCACCCTACATGGCGTTGCTGCAGCAGATGACGGGGCAAGCCCAGGCCTCCCCTCCGGCCGTGCTCGACCCCCAGTTGCAGTCCATTCTGGCTGTCATCAACCAGCCCGCACCACAAGCGCAAGGCATCAGCGGCTATCTGCCGGGCGACGGTAAAGTGGCCGATGGGATTAAAGATGGACGAGGCAAAAAGAAGAGCTCTCTACCGGCGCACAAGCCGACGAATAAGGCGCTCATCGGGACCAAGATGTGCACGTTTTGGCAACAGGGAAAATGCGCTAGGGGCGACAAGTGCACGTTTAAGCACAAGTGAAGGGCTGCAAAGAGCGTGACACGGGTTGATGGCGTCGGTTATCGAAATTGGTGGTTGGGCTGGCTTGGCTATATATACTTGAACGACGAGAGAGGGTAGACGCAGAGGCGACTCCAGGGCGAGTTTTGAAAGTATATGATGAAGTTGAGTGGTCAGACAGACGTTTGTCGTTTTGTCTGACGGTGTAGTGAAGAGTGACCGTGAGAGTTGATTGGCTGTATGTATGTTTGATGTCGATGACGCATTGTCGGCGTCTTGGAATAAGTCATTTTCCGAGCCTTATCAGATTAGATACCCACCCGATGTCTTTTTCTTCTTCTCTCATCCCCCAACCTCGAAAACGACTCACCCCTGACCTCAACCCTTCCCCTGAAATAACAAGTCATGGCGAAAGAAAGCTCAAGCATATTCTCCTCACTGGCAACCCAGCTAGAAGAAGAGACGACTACACGCGAGGCGCTGAGTAAAGTAGTTCAGAAACTTGAGAGGGCTGTCGGGGCTGCGCAGGGGGTTATTGCAAGGGTTCATTCTACGCCGAGACAAGGCTGTGAGTTGTTTTTATTCCATTCTGGAGGAGTGTGTGCGGCTTTCTAGGCGGATGTGTGGACTATCTACCGGTGACGCAGAGTGAAGTTGCTTGAAGAGCAAGAGGAAGATGGAATGGAGAGACTGACTGCTTGTAGATGCGGAGCTTGTGGCCCAGACGGAAAAGTTGGTTAGGGAGGAGATTGCGCCTGTTGTTGGGGAACTCGCGGCTGTAGCGTCGCCTCATCCATACTACAGGTTCGCCACCCATACTTCCAAACCTCACGACCCTCCCCAAACTCACACTTCCAAAACCATTATTCATTGACAAAACTAATTCCGCCGCCACAGATACAACTCCCTCTGGTCCAAACCCCTCCAAGCAACCATTACCGTGATTCTCACCTGCGGCTGGCTGGGCGGTTTCCCCTCGTCTCCCTCTTCCTCAACCGCACTCGGCAGACTCCTCCCCCTCCCGGCCGTAAGCACTATCCTCACCATCCCAAGCAGCAACAACACTTTCACCCTCACCTTGGAAGATTATCTTTACGCATTACCGGATCTGAGCGCTGATCTTTCGCGCTTGGCTCCTAATGCTGTCGTGTTGGGTGACGTCCGTTTGCCGTTGGTCATCGCCTCGTTTGTAAAGGATCTGGCTGCGGGGTTTCAGTTGCTGAACTTGAGGAATGATGGTTTGAGGAGGAGGGCTGATGCGTTGAAGTATCATGTTAAGCGTGTCGAGGATGTCGTATATGATTTGAGTCTTAGGGGACTGGTTCCCAAGGATGGCGAGGGGGAGGGGGGGGATGAGGCTATGAAGAGTTGAGGGCGCATAGAGCCGAGGACGGCTTGTGGGATGTTGATGCTTTGATGCTCGACTTCCTTTACCTACTTTGCTCGGCTGTCGTCCTACTCACGCCGCAGTCTTGTTAAGCAAGGCTACGAGCCAGCGGATTGTTCCGTGGGCAGTCTGTGGAAAAGTCCATGCAAGATTTCACAGAGAATAATAGCTTGCTTATTCATATCGTCTATTCATACTCACTCCTCATCACCTGTCGTACCATGTACGACACCAATGCCATGTACAAAAATGCGTATAGACAGCCTGAAGTGAAGCCGTTACCGATGCAATCCTGACCCTATTACCAAGAATACTCATTAAAAAAAGCCGTCAACCAAAGAAAGGGGTATCACGTTTCCCAATGCCTCCTCAGGCCCGCAGCGCCAGCAGGGAAAAGACGCCGCCCTGGACCGGACGGGCCGTAAACTGCAAGCCGGGTGGGTACCCGCCGGACCCCGTGTCGTACAGGTCGGTAAATGCCCGCCACGTCGGCGTTTGTCCGATCCACTCGGCAATCTTGTTGATGAACATGTTGCGCGTCTGCTCCTTGGCCACGGCCGCCGAGAACATCTCCCAGTCGAGTTTTGTCAGCGTGCCGCGCGTGTCGAGGATGACGCCGAACCGCTTCTGAACGCTGAGGTAAAAGTCGCTCTGCATGTCGTATATCGACTGCGGGATGAAATTGAGGTTAAGCACCTTGTCCGAGTAGATGTTGTACAGCAGCCCTGCAGAGCGAGTCAGTCTCCGGGGGGTTTTTTTGGAGGGGGTTGGGGGGAGGGGACGGAAGGGTAATGGGGGCACCCACCATAAGAGTTGGGGCTGTCGTATTGCAGCATCGTGTGCCTTGGGTTGGCATTCGTGTTGATGGCGTGCTGTTGCCAAAACTTGAGATAGTCTCGCGCCGTATCGCCGTATCTTTTTTGCTGCGCCGGGTGGCCCGTTGCTCCGGCAATCTTGGACATGGCCTCCAGAGCGATGATGCCCTTGAGGGCCAGGTTCGTCTGGTTGCTATTGCGCCACCGTCAGTCTCACACACTCAGATATAAGCCGTCGTCAAACTCACGCAAGATGGCCGGCAAAGTCGTCCGTCGACAGCTGGTTGGCCGGGATCTTGGCGTCCTGAACTAGGTACTGCGCCCACTTATCCAGCAGGTCCCAGTTGGCCGCCAGGTAGCCGTTGTCGCGCTTCCGCTGTGCGTAGGCCAGCATCATGATGACCATGTTGCCACACTCCTCCAGGGGCATCTGCTCATCGTCTCCCTTGGGATGACCGAGTGCCACGGGGTAGCGGCCGAGGTCGTGCTGGGCGTAGTTGTTGGGATAGTGCGTCCGGCCATTCTCCAGCAGCGGGTCCAGCATGTACCGCAGGAGGTCGGGGTTCAGGTACAGCAGGATGGGGAAGGCCGGGAAGATGACGTCGACCGTCTGGATGTCGCTGTTGGAGCTGATCTCCTTGAGGAAGATAAGTGGCTGCTGTTGAGTACCGGTGAAGCCGAGGGCGCCAAAGACCTGGCGGACGGCCAGACTGGTGATGGTGGCGTAGTTCTTACCGGCAGTGCCCGCGACGGCCTGCGAGTCCCGGCTGACGCGATCATCGAGCCGCTGCGAGTGCTGGACCGCGTAGCTGTAATCCTTGTAGAAGATGCTGACGAGCTGGTCCTCGTGGTGATAGCTCCTCCAGAGCGACGGCACAGCCCTAGGCTGGCCCTCCTTGCCCTGGAAGTTGATGGCGTCATCCTGCGTGTAACCGATTGTGAAAAGAGTGCTCTTCCAGTCGCCGGCAACATTCTTGAGGTCGCGGGCGAAGGCAAAGACGGGCCTAGAGGTCGGTCAGCGGCGACGGCCATGATAGTTTCGGGGCCGCTTTATGCTCGCTCACCAATGATCACGTATGGCGCGGTGCTTGGGGTCAACCTGGTTGTTGAGGCGGCCATTATTCATGAACATATTACGGACGTAGTTGTCTTCGCCGATCTCGGTAGACGTGCCGTCCTATTCCCGGCCGACGATCAGCGGCACGGCACACAGACTGGGGCCGACAGAGAACGTACCTGATCACCCGTTGCCCAGTACCAGTTGCCCCACGAGGCGATCTCGTTGATGTCCTTGAAGGCCTGCTGGTCCTTGCGGTGGAATTTGTGGTAGCGGACATTGTCCCTGGTGCCGCTCTCCCACTGGATGACGGCATTGGTATCGCCAGAAGCCCATTCTAAGCTTGTTCAGCCGGGGGCCGAAACGCTACGAAAAAGAAAAGAACTTACCGCCAGAGACGTCGCAGTAGATCTGTACGTTGTGGGGACGACCGTCGAGAGACTTGACCGAAACTTCAAGGTAGGACGATGTGATGGACTGGCGTCGCATATCGTCATAGTAGACGGGGGACAGAAAGTTAATTTTCATCTGAACCTTGCCATCGACGTTCATGATAAAAGTGGTCCTGGTAGACGTGTACTCGAGCGAAACCTGATCGACATTGGGGGCCTTGACAGGGGCATCTCCCATCCAGTTGAAGTTCTTGCCGTCGACCTTGATGTAACCTTGCCATCCCTGAACGGCTTCGCTGTCAAGGCGTCAGCAACGGGGAAGCGTGCCGGCAAAGGGCGAGAGGATCAAACCTACGTCCAGAAGCGAGGCCACTGGCCAGGCAGGTAGCCATCCTTGCCACCGTTGGGCTGACCGTTCAGCCAGACGTTGAGGAAGGGAGAGCGAACAGCCAGTGGCGCAGCCGGAGGGCGAGCAGGGTAGAACTGAGAATCGGCCTCGGCCTCACGCCCGAGGACGGTGAGGACGGCGGCGGCGGCGAGCTTGACGAACTTCATGTTGGCGATATTCCAAGTTCAAGAAGAGACAGCCGCTCTTTTATCAGGAGGGAGGACAGGAGGCGGCCGACAACGTTCCAGCCCGAAGCTCAAGGGAGCGCGATGGTCGGCAGCGAGGCCGCGATATTTATACAGACGTAGCCGTTGGATCCAGGGGTCCGAGAGGAGGGACAGGGAGGGACGGGAGAGGCGGCTGACCGAAAGGGGATCGGGATTCGATGGTGGAGGCCGAGGGTTTAGAGGGGACGCGGAGAGAGGGAAAAGAAGGTGTGGGGAAGGAACGATGGGGGAGGGGTGAGGAAGAGGGGTGTGTGAAAGGGAAGGGACGAAGGGCAGGTGAAGGGGAAGGAGCAAAAAGGGTTGTAAGTAGGTGAGGAAGACGTCAGGGAGCGGGTGACGATTAAAGCCTCACACACAAACACACACATACACACACAGAGAGAGAGGGAGAGAAAGAGAGAGAAAGGGCGAAAGAGACGGCAAAGAGCGAGTGACGACGATGAGGCAAACAAAAAACAGCCGGTGACGATCAACAGAACGAGCGAGTGATGATGCAGGCGGAGCGTCACGGGACGACAGTTCGCAAAAGAAGCGCGAACAGGCAGCCAAGCTTGAGCAATCGGCCCTACGCACAGGAGGAGGGAGGGGGGGTGTGCACGCGCAAAGACCCAAGGACCCTCGGGGGGGAGCAGGGACTATCGGACGAAGGCCGGACCAAAAGGCCGGGGCGGAGTCAACGAGGGCCTTTGCCGAGTCACTATCCTGAACTCTAGTCAGTGACGGATGAGATGGGAGTAAACCTGAAAGGGGGGTTTACCTGGCCTTAGGGTTGGGTAAAGGGGATATACTAGGCGAAGCGAGGCGCTGTAGGGAGGGTCGATAGTCACGAAAGGAATTGGCCTCCTTCGGTCTTTTATATCACCTTATGGAGCGCACAGGAGTAAAACAAAGTCCAAAAGCTCTGCCCTTCGTCAAGGGCGGCTTTCTCCATCGAGACTCTATCTCGATTGCAAGTGTGTCTGTATAGCCTCGTCCCCATCTCTCCCTTGAAGGGGCTGCGCTGCTATTCTCTGGTGGAGGTGTAATTAAACGCCTTTTCTTTCCCGATGAGAGGAGGATATGTACCACCCATTTTTTTTTTAAAAACGTCTTAAAAGTTTTTATCTTATTCCCGTCTTTCTTTTCACGTTGTGGCGCCGAGACAACACAAGTCTGAAGAAGGCTGTTGAGTTTCTTTACTGGAGCTGTACTACATGACTCCCAAAGCCTTTGCAGGAAAAGGAATAATAATCCAACGGTGGACGGAGAGGTACGAAGATTTGTCGGGGAAGAAAAAAAAGGTGTCATAAGGCAGGCCGCCCCATACTAGCTCAGACCTTAATTCTCATCCCAAGGCAACCTTGTCACGGCCGCTAGGCGCCGTCGGGAATAAACATGCGGATGAACAGGGAGGAAAATCACAGCCAAAGGGGGGGAAGAAACGACATCGGCCAAGGTATAGTTCCAAAGGTTAAAAAAAGGAGATTTTTTTTTATAACAAATAAGTTGGTACACAGAAAGAAAAGGATCAGAGTACCTAGGTCGCAATTTAGCTACTTGTCTGGCCATCATGACGGCATCAGCCAAGGCGAACGCTCTCAACTGCCAAGGATACGTTCTCCAGGGGACACGAAAAGCTCTATCTGACATCCCTGGACAGCTCACCCATCCCTAGGTACCTTTGTCAAGCCGTCGCACAAAACAGCTGTTCCTGACCAAAGAAGCGCAAAAGGAAAAAAAAAAAGGTGAGCAAGACGATGGAACAAACCTCCTTTCGGCCACCGAGTTCCGCAGCAAGAAATGTATGTCAAAAGTCCGGCATACCTCGCCGTGGCTACCATCTACAAGCCCAAGCAGGCAACATGTAATGGAAAATTTAACCAAAAAAAAAAAGCCCTGTAAATGAAAGTACGTAATGTCCCGGCCTGTCGGGCTGCCACGTCGTCGCGCGGGCGTGCAAGGGGGGGGACACCCATATGACCCTCCCTCAACTTGTCGCATCCTCATTTCTGCCCGCCCTGGGCTGCCGTGTCTCAGGCAATCCCGCCCCTCACTCCCCTCTCCTCCCGAGCTGACACACCTGCCTGGCCCGACGACAGGCGAGAGAGAAAAAAAAAAGGCCACACCTTGATTGAGGGGGTTGGGTTACTTGGCATATTCAAGACTACTACTACTTACTTACTATGGGTGTCCAAGGAGAACGGTAAGAGGAAAACATTTTAGACAGGGGCAGTAAGTAGTAAACGAGAGAAAGAAAGCGTAAAAATCCGTCATCGTCGTCATGGCCAAGAAAGTCAACATCGGCACACGCACACCCCCCCCCCCCCCCCCGAAGCCGCCGCAGATGGATTCGCTGGCTCCCGGACCCGCCCCGCCTTTTCGTGCCAGCTGAGCCGGGGCCGGGCGCGGGCTTTGTCAGCCGGACCTGGCGGGCGACTTTGAGCTAGAACTAACCTACATCCTACCTTGTTAGTTAGAAGCTGCTCCTCACCATTTCAACCGTCAAACCAGACCTTATACCCTTCGTCAGCCTCGTGGCTTGGGGGCCAAGGTCACGCAACGCGCCCTCACCTGCAGCCGAATAGCTACTTTTACCAGTCGCTCCCGTCCCCCGGTGTCATCCGCTCCAACGCACATGACGGCCGTAGCACAGAAGGAGCACATGGCCCCTTCGCATCCAAGCATGAAAAAAAGAAAAAGGAATTTTTGGGCTTCTGACGTTGGGAAAGAAAGAAAGAAAAAACCGAGTTCCCACATGGTCCTTACGTGCATCAATCAGAAAAAAAAAAGAAAAAAAAAAACTCCCCCGGCCCCAAGGTCAGTCACGATGCCTCGGCTCCATCGCAACCAATAACAGCACCCAACTGCCCAACCTCCCCTCCTCGGAACCTCACCCGTTTATACCTTACCCGCCACCGCTGCATCTCCGGCCATGTTGGATACATGTATGTATGTCAAGCCGCGCATTCGAGACGGGAACCCATCCAACGTATCGCATCGTGTATGTATGAGACAGCAAGTCAAGACCATCGTGTCAAGCCATACCGACAAGACAAGACGTAACCGTATTCCCACACATACATACATACATACATACATACATACGTATATATGTACATACATACATGTCCTGCAGTCGTCACGCGCGTCTATCCTTGAATGTCACCGTCATAATCTGTCGTCATCTCGTTCTTTTCAGCCGACAGTCGCACCGAGTAAACTGCCGTCAACGGGATAGGTACTTGGGGTTGATGGACAGGGGCGATGCGACACACCACCTGACCTGCATGCCGTGCTCTGCTGTTTCATTTGCCGCCAGAGCGTTCTTTCTTCCCTCCCCAACTCCGCAGCTACACCTGTGAGAAGCTCATTCATGTCTGTCGACTTCGTATTCCCGCCCTTGTCTCGCAGCTCCTGTCCCGCAATCCTCATTCAGTTTCTCGTACAGGTTCAGCGCCGCTCTCCTTCTCCCCTACCGGTTGGCCACAGCCTCGGATGTGACAGATCTATCATGCCGTCTTGATCCCTGGTCCTGTACTCGTACCTCGTGCCTACTCGGCCGCCCGTGTCATGAAAGTTGCTGCCGGAAGAAAAGACCCGACTCAAAACTCTGGCACTGGCGGACATCAGCCAAACAAGACATGACACGCAGCAAGTTGGAGTGTTCACCATAATGATTCTATCTATGGCTAGTGCGTAACAAGCCATGGACATCAACGCGGTATAGCCCGTCGAGACGTCCACCACTTACCCAGCGTTCCAAATCCACGCTGCCGACTCTCCCGCTGCGCAGCCTCGTCTTCATTCTCGCTCACTGACTCCCCATCGTACAGCTTGGAGCTCGGCTGGTTGCCAAAGGCCTTGAGCAGTATCGTCATCAGGATCGCGCTCGCCACGCTCATCACGAGGATGGCAACCATGGTTAGATTGCTCATGCGGAACTGATACCTGCCGGGAGCCGCATCCTTCGGCCAGCCCGAGTAGAGCGCATAAGTTGTCGTCACGCTGCCCAGGTTGCCCAGTCCGGAAACCAGTGCGGTAGCGGCGGCGACGCCCACCTCGCCGTGTCGACGCTGAAAGACCTCGGCCGTCCAGGCCATGCAGATAGGCACCGTCGGCCCCAACCCAAAGCCTACCATGAGGAGTCCGCCGTAGCGCGCCCATCCGCTGTCTAATGCAAAGGTCGTTGTAAGGAGCCCTGCAATCTGGATACTGACGGCTCCCGAGAAGAACAAAGCCCGGTAGCGATGGAAGCGGTCCGAAAGAGGCGTGACGATGAGAATGGCAATGAGATCCATCTGTCATCAACCTCTGTCAGGCGGACAGGCATACTCAATTGGCGAAACGGAAGAAACTTACAATCCAGATGGGAGCAAAAAGAAGAGAAACCTGAATACCCGTCGCTTTGGGCTGGATGGCTTTGATGATGACGGAGCCGTACAGCTGGGTGCCGATGCCAACGCCGACGACGCCAAAGTACATTAAACACAGCGGCCAGAGCCGCCAGTCCAGCAAGGCGTAGCACAAATCTTGGACTGTCCAAGGGCGAGCATGGTAGACGCGGCGCAGATCGCGGTAGTGAATGGTAGCATCACGACCGGTGAGAGCCTCAGGCGTTGGCGGCAACCACTTCAGCCAGCCAGAACGCTCCCTCTCCTGGCCAGGAGCCAAGGGGCGCTCGGGCAGCCACCACAAGAGCACGAAGCTGAGTACGATGGCGACCAGACCGTAAAGGAGGAACATCCAGCGGAAGCCCACGAGCCCCCCGGCGCCGTCCATGAGCTGAAAGCCGGCCGAAACCAAACCGACGACGGCGGCAGACACCTGGGCGGCGGTAAAGTACATGCCGATGCGCTTTCCAGTCCGCGACGGCGGATAGAAGAGAGTCAGGTAAAAGGCCATTCCCGGCCACATGCCGGCGATGACCAGACCGAGCAGAAATCGCAGCAGCTTCAGGGACCAGGCGTCATTGACTGCGGCGAAGCAGGCACCAACAAGGCCGGTAGCGAAGACGATACGGGCCATCCAGACCCTAGGACTCAGCTTGCTCATGATGAGGTTGGAGGGAAAGTCGAAGATGACATAGGAGACGTAAAAGAGGGCGAGAGCCAACGACACGTCCTTGGGAGAGAGATCGAGCATGGTCATAAGGTCGTGCTTCTCGGCTTGGTTCATCGTCTGGGCGATGCCGATGCTGGACCGAATAGCGGAACAGAGAAAGTAGAGAAGCCAGAAAGCTGCATCCAGCGTGAGCGAAAGTCAACCTCACTGGAAAGCGATTAAGCCAACCGGGAATTATCCTCCTGTCCAGCTTTCTGCAGCCAATCGTAAGCATGCGAGGGCATCGAGTCGGTCGTGACCGCTGCTCACTTGTAGATGCGCTCGATGATGTCGCCATCGTTGTCTGCCTCAAACCGAGCGCTTTCCTCTGGCGCCGACATCGACGATGGCCTCGGCGAGACTTGACTGGCGGCATATCGGCTTGCTTTAGGCTTTTTGCCGCCGGTATCGGGTGGTCGCGGTTCTTTTTGGAACATGGTGATGGCGCAAAAGAGCAGTCTTTCCCCCCACGAAGTTTGGTGCGACGAGAGGCGACGCGATATCAGACGTCGCGAAGGATTAGCACGGAAAAACTGAGCAAGCGAGAGGCGGCGACATGGTGAGAGGAGAGAAAAATGCGTTCATGGCGGAAGTTCAGCTGATGAGCCTCTTTTTTTTAGGGTGCATGTTCCATTAACCGTACAACTTGCATGCAGCATCTGCAGTAGCTGGTGGGGCTGGTTGGCTTTGCTCGCGACTGCCTCGAATTGAGTTTCTAAAGATCAGGTATTAAGTTTGTCGAGGTAAGCTCGATACTCTCGTGTTTATCTCTTCGTACGAGACTTGGCAATAGATACAACGCCCTTCCCGACTGTCGACTGTCGATTTGCAGATCATTCCGGCCACGTAGACTATCTGTCGTGCGGGTTGAGAACACAGGCGACAACTGTCGAGACTCAACCCACATACGCACACTTCAGGCGTAGGCACCAGGCCACCACACTTGTAGGCGCCTACCTACAATTGCCTACCTTTATACGACGCCCCGATGTTACGGTGCCTGGAGCAGCTGGAGAGTCGGGAGTCATCATCCTGATCCCTCAGTCAGACCCAAGACGTGAGAGTATCTGAGTCAACAGCGTCGCCCGTCATAAGTGACTCACTCATGCCTCGAGGAAAAGTCGTCAAGGAGTCGTTTAGTAAGGCTCGACAGGATATAAACAGCAAAATGCCTCGCTCGACTCCCAGACCCAAAACATCAGACGACACGACACGACATCACGTGTGTGCTGACAAAGCCACCCTGCCCGTTTGAACCGCCAAGTGGGAACCATCAAATCAAATGACCTGTGGCGATGCCGTCCCTTGCCAAACCTTCATACCGGAATTTCCAGGCCATCAACAACTCGGCCTCACAGCCTCGCGCTACCGTCCATCGCCCATCTGTCGGCCCTGACCAGCGGCCCCTGGGGCCGTCTCCTCAATCCGCCGACGTTTGCCCGCGCTGCCGGCTCCGAGCTCCGCGCCGACGTCTTCCCCCGCCGCCGCGCCGTCCGAACGCGGCCGACAAAGGTCGTCGCCAAGCCCGGGACGGCGCCGCAGCTATGAGTGTCGCGTACGAGACCAGGTCCTTTATCCATGAAGGCGCCTACTCGGCCATCGGTGACGACTCGGATCACCAGCGCTATACAGACTCCGATGTCGCCGAGCATTTGGGCCATTATACCGCCGAGGCTTCTATCCTGCCCGACGACGACCACGAGGTCCTGGGTCATGATCGGGGCATCATTTCCGATGACGACGATGCTGCTGCTTCCGTCGTCGTACAGGATGCGACCCGTCTCGACCTCGGCTCTCCAGCCTTTCCCTCGCCCATCATCGTACCTCTTTCGGGCCCGTCCATGGGCGATGAAGCTCTCGGCAGCAAGGATCCCTCGCCAGGCATTGGCTCACCCTCGTCAGCGGCGCGCAACAAGGCCATCACCAAACCTGGTCGCGACGTGGCCAAGCAGTCAGACGGAAAATTTCACTGTATCCAACCTGACTGCAAAGACGAGGTGCGCGCCTTTTCGCGCAGATGCGAATGGAAGTAAGTCTCTGTTTTCCCTGACACCTTTCTCCCGTACTGATACGGCTGACGCTTTCTCTGTCAGCAAGCACATGGACAAACACGAACGGCCCTACCGATGCCCTGCCGAAGGCTGTGAGAATCTTCCTGGTTTCACCTACTCGGGAGGCCTCCTCAGACACGAGCGCGAAGTCCACGGCAAGCACGGCGGACCGAGGAACACAGTCAACTGTCCTCACCCAAATTGCAAACGACACACGGGAAAGGGCTTCTCCCGCCAGGAGAATCTCAATGAGCACCTACGACGGGTACACACCCACATGGAGGGCTCGACTCCCCCAGCCGCCGAGAGCGCCGCCTCACCCGAAGACAACGAGAGCGAAAAATCGGGCGTCAAGCGCAAGCGAAGGATGAGCGACGACGGCACTCCCACCACCACCAACACCAACACCACCAGTGCCAACATCACCAATGTCATGGCCGCTACAACACCCGTCATGAGCGTCAACCCTATCGCCGCCCCCGGCCCCGCCCCCGACGAGCTTAGCGAACTGCGCGATGAGATCAACCGCGTGCGCGGCGAGAACGCAAAGCTAAAGGCTGATATGGAACGTCAGACGCAGCATTCGTTAGCTATGATGGCCCAGATTGCTGAGCTTCAGGATGCCCTGCGTCATGGCCTTTCCCAGCATGGTCTCGGGGCTCCGACGGCGTCGATGCTTTAGTAGCGTTGATTCTGTTGATGCGATGACGATACAGCACTTTTTTTTTCCCCTTTTCTCACGACGATATGAGGTGGATAGACTCTACGCTCTAACGCACGCGCTCACCCCCATCAATCCCAAATCATCTGCATCTCACCCAGTCTCCATCTGTCCATCCCAATCTCGTCGCTTTCATCTCATCCGTCAGTATCTACAACCCACCCACCAACGCATCTCACACACTCACACTTATCCTTTGGCATGGCGTTTTAGGCGGGTGAAAAAGGCGATTCGGTGGCCCGGAATACCTCGGCGAAGGCTCTCCTTTTTTTCTTTGTTTTTACCCCATCAGTCTCATTTTCAGGCGAGTATGCAGCGCATGGAGCTCACGTCTGGTTCGTTGCACGATTCGGCTGGGGTAGGGTGGAGGGAGAGAGGGTAGGGTATTTTTTTTTTTAACCAGAGCGTTCGAGGGACGCTGGGGTTGATCCCACCCCTTTTCTTTTGACAGAAAAGCGAAAGGACAAAAAGAAAAGAGATGTGCTATAGGCGGGTTGCTATCAGCACCCCAGACCAAATCGCCTACTTCTATCTCAATCAAGGCCCTCTTTCCCACGAATCCCCCCCCCCTCATATCCAACACACACAAGCAGAGAGAGAGAGAGAGAGAGAGAGAGAGAGAGAGAGAGACCCTCAAGCGCTCACACAACCCTAACATAGCTAGCCGGCACCGTAGCCGTAACGCCCGCCTTCTCCACCTCGACCCAACCATCACCGGGATCATCCTTGACCAGGACGAAGCGTTCGCCCTCATGCATGGAATGCTCAGCCGAGGACTGTGCCGCGTAACCGTAGAGGGCTTCCACGTAGCGCAGTTTCTTGGCTCCGCGTTTGGGCGCTACGGCGGGACCCTTTTTCTTGGCCGATGTCGTCGTCGTCGACGACGTCGTCGAGTTGGAGTAGGTTGAGCTTGGGCGTGCCGGGGCCGGTAAGGGGGGTGACGAGGAGGAGGAGGAGGGAGGGAAGGTGGAGGAAAAGTCGACGTAGGTTAGCGGTACGATGCCTTCTTTGTAGCCGACGCGGACTTTGACCCAGCCGGAGCCATCTTGTGTGCGTTAGCTGGGTGTTCAAAAAGGGGGGGGGGATAGGATGTATGAATAAGGGGGTAGATGATGGATGAAGGAATGAATGGTAATTAGCTCACCATCAGGCTCCAGCTGCGTCACCTCTCTCCCCTCCGGCACAGACAACTCCCCATCACCACTCGCCTCAAACGCATAAATCATCTTCCCCCTCCTCCTTTCCTCCTCCCTCGCCGCCACACCGTTCGCACCACCCTCCGAGACATACGCCGCCGGCGGAGGCGCCATAACCCTCTTTCGCGCCCCCGAAGTCGGGCTCTTGATGCCAGACGAAACGGTATTGGCGGTAGTGGGCGTAGTGACGGCAGTGCTACTCGGCCTCGTCGTCGCCGACGAAAACGAGCCTTCATGTCCGTCGTCGGTGGTTGGCGTCCGCGGACCTGCCGGTCGTCGCGCAGACAGCGAACTGAGCGAATTCATCGTGTCGGATCGCGCCAGGGCCGAAGAGGAAGACGACGACTCGGCTACGTGTGCCGGTCGCGGGTCTGGTGCTAGTAGCCGGTTGGCCGCTTCCTGACGCTCCGTCTTGAGCTTCTTGCGCTCCTCTTTGGTCTGCTCGCCGGGACAGTCGGCCGGCACCTTCATCTCGCACTTGTTGTGGCACGTGTAGCCACAGTCCCTGCAATCGAAACCTTTGGCGCTGAGGCCCCAGATACGTTCGCCGCAGAGGTCGCAATTGGTCGGTATTTTGAACGTCTGGCTCTTGAAATTGTGGTTCTTGGCCCCCAGCGTCACGTCGCCGACGGCTGCCGTAATGGTCGACACTTCGACCTCGGCCGTCAGCCGTCGACGGTCCACGGCGTGAAGCTCCTCCTGAAGAGCGAAGAGGGCGCGAACCACCTCGGCCTCGTCCTTTGTCTTGTCAGTGCCGTCGCGGACGCGCTGCTTAAGCCTCTTGGCGCCGTCCACCTCGCGCCTCTTCTTGTCCACCTCCCTGCGCAGGTCGCTGAGCTGGGCCTTAGACTTGGTGAGAATATTTCGCAGGTAGACCTTTGCTGTAGCGTCGGTGATCATGGCGTCGTCGTCGTGCCAGACAGGGTTCGGCTCGAACTCGCGGTCGGGCATCTCGTGCGAGGAACCGACGTTGTGGCGCATGTACATGACCGAGTCTAGGTGCGGCTCGTTGCGCGGTATCTCGCGTTCGAGGCTCTCCATCAGGACGCGAGCCTGCAGCAGGGCGTCATCCTCGAGCCTGACGGCCACGGTCCACATTTCGTTGAGCTTGAGGGCGCGGAACTCGCTGAGATCCTGCAGGCTGTCCATGAGCTCGGGCACGTACTCGTGGTAGTAGCTGTGCTTCTGACGGTTGGAGACGTTTATGGCGATGAGATACGTGTTCTTGGCGTCGTTCATCTCCAGAATCTGCTGCTGGTAGGCGCTCTGTGCCTTGGCCTTGTCCGAGTGCGACTCCGACTTTTTGCGCTTGGCCTCGACCTCCTGGCACGAGGCGTCGTACTTGGCCTTGACCTTGCGCAGTTCGGCAGCCGAGGCGTCGCGTTCGGCCGCCAGCTTATCGGCGTGTTCGGCGTGGCGCTTGCGAAGCTCGTCGAATCGGGCGCCCATCTGTTTGAGAGGCTCGGCCACATTCGAGACGAGATTATTGGCGAATCGGTCGTTTTCCGCCGCCCGAGACTCGAGCGTGCTGAGTTGAGCTGACCAGGCAGTGAGAGAGGCGCTGTTGATGGAAACGTCAGCGCAAAAACGAAGGAAGAGGGACGAAGGCCGGCGCACTTTTCAACCGAGCCGGGCGTCATGGCAGGGGAGTCACCGACGCTCAACAGCGGCGACCTCTTGTTCTTCTTTTCATAATATTTTCGGGCGAGAGCCGTCAGCTTAGCGCTGTACTCCTTTTCGATGACGGCGCGATCGCGATAGAACTGTTGAACTTCGTCGAGCCAGGCGATGTTGTGGCCGAGCCAAACGTTGGCGGGCCTGAAACCATCCTGCGAGGTTTCAGCTGCGGCTTCCAGAGAGAAGGACGGAGGAGGGGCCAGAGGAGAGAGGGAGCGGGCGCACCTTGAGCCTGGAGCCGAACGAGGGCGCGGTCTCGACCTCGGCCATGGCAGATGACGGCTGGCTGGAGAGTCGACGGCTGGCCTAGCGATGCATGGAAGGAGAGCAGAGCGCATCCGTCGGCAATCGACGATGAGAGAAACAGTTGAATGGGTTCGATATGAGGCTCGTACTCGGGAGAATGAAGGCTATCGAGACTTGGCGATGATGAACGAACGATTGCGGAGGGTCGAGGAAGTCCGGGGCAGAAGGCGCCTCCTATTCGTACCACCTCCTCCGACCTACTAACGACGAAGTTTGGACGGTATCCGTGCCGCGGGGCACCTGCCAGAGACTCGGCGTTTGCGCTTGGTCTTCGCGCTAGAGAAAGTATCGAATCGGTATCACCGAGTGTACGTAAGCCTACGTCCTAAACACGATGCAGATTCAGCCACGAGCATTGATCAAGTCTTGTTCTTTTGGGAGCATGGCTGATACATCTGCATAAGCTTTACGCTATCGGAACAATCGAAATCGCCACACTTGGCAAAGACCAGCATCAGAAACGAAAAAGAAATTCACCCGTCCCGTGGACCGCTCCTTCATGCCGAACCGCCGCAAGCCAATCCCATCCCCCGACGAAGCCCAATCCGGAAGCCTCGTCGTCCACTCTTCTCCGATGCCGGACGTACCTTGTATGTATGTCCAAGGGTGACTCGCTCGCGTGACCGCTATTTGAGACGAGGCAGTAAAGGATCGAGTTCTAATGTTGTTGTGGAAGCTCAAAAGATGCCGCGTGATGCCGTCATCCCACCGTCCGTCGCTTACAACAGTTTATAAAGAAGCTCGTCTCCCGCCCACTCAACCTCCCTAGAACAGTCCATTCCTCACGATGGCTATAGCCCGCCGCCTCCTCCCCTCTCACCTGCCTCGAATCTCCCTCCGCGCAATGGCCTCAGCTCCCGCCAAGCACGAGTTCCTCGTCATCATCCCGTGCAAGCCTGGCATGCAGGCCAAGCGCCAACAGGTGAGGCCGTACGCTACCCGTCTCTTTTTCTCCTTCTTGGCTTGTTTTGCTCCCATTTCCCCATTCTCACACACACAAGCACCCACCTGCAGCAAATCAAACCAAAGGTCGAAGCCGGCATCTTCAAAATGGGAGGTCCGCTTTCACCCTACGCTCCCATTCTCGTCGCGCCCGCTGATGAAACAGGAAAGGCCCACTGCTTAACTCCATCCCCGCCGACAATGACCCCACCAACCTCCATGTCGCGGGCAGTGCCATCGTCTGCCAAGCCCAGTCTCAAGATGACGTCCAACGCCTGCTGGCCGAGGACATTTACGCCACTGAGGGTGTCTGGGACCTTGAAAAGGTTATCAGCCTACTTCTTCTCGCAATCCGTACCGCTCTTGCTGACCTGCTGCCTATCAGGCTCAGATATTCCCCTTCATGTGCGTCTTCAGGAACCCTTAGAGCCGTAGCGCCCAATGGACAATGTCACGCTGGTATCCATTCGTCGCTAGGCAGTGCCTCTCGAACCATGCCCTCACGTGAAACTCCTGATTACTCGTCCTTCTTTCCATGTAGAAGCCAGGGCATGATTGCCTGGCCGACCCGTTACCATCCATCGCTGGAAAAGCCCCCTTTCTTACCGATGCCCTTCCTAAACCCCGTGACAGAAAAACGCAGCCCGTAGGCAAACCCGGAGAAAAGCAGTCTCCGGCCCATAACAGCAGGAAAAAGTGTCGGTCCCTCCACCTCTCGAGACAACCCTGAAACCATCCAAAAAGTAGCCTCCAACCAGGCATAAAGGACTTGAGAGATGAGGCGGGGACGAGACGAAACAAGTTATAGGGTAAGTATCCCTAGGGTCACAACTGTTGTTTGTTGGCGCCTTCTGCCGCCACTCGCAAATAGTTGTTGAGGTCGAAGCACTCGGTCATGAGATCGCTGACGCTTCCCTGCCCTTCCGGTACGTCGCCGTTGACCACGAATCTGCCATCAACTCTCATCTTATCGAGCGAGTTGAGCTAGACCAGTTAGTACGGCTAGCAGACGACCGAGGATGAGCAGCCTACCTTCATGCTGTACGGGTACAGCTCTCGCACCGACGAGACGCCCCCGTTGTGCTGCACCTCCATAAGGCACCGCTTCAGTGTCTGCAACTGGTTGTAAATGGGTAGCAACGCTTCCGATACCGGTTCAGACGCAATCATGAACGAGTAAATGTAGGCGTAGCTCCGTCGGATCAGGTACAGCATCGTTCGCTGCGTCCAGAGGTCCGCCGGCTTGCCTTTGTCGTCATAGAAATTGCCGTTCTGCCGGCTCTCGTCAATTTTGTCCAATTGTCGCTGAAAGTCGTATAGATCCGTCTCACGCAGGGACCAGGCCTGGGTAAGGGAAAGTTTCTCGAGGTCGTTGCGGATCCCGACGAGGACGTCGTATGTCGGTCGCCATTGGTCAGGTACCATGCCCTTGCTAATGAGCGTGGTAAGCGAGGCGTGACAAGTAAACGTATTAGGAGAGCCTACCGATCCAGGACCATGTCAGACCACAAAATACACTTGTCGTATAGCTGGCATATCTCAGGGCTGCCACGAGGTTCCGAGCCGTCCTCGGCTATGAACTTGCCGTCCTTGCGTTTGTCACCAATCTCCACCAATTGCTTGCGCAACTTTTGCACATCCGTCGTGGAAAACTGCGCAGACGAGCATTGTTAGCCAAGGCAAAGCCTCGGAATTGATGACTTAGTCACCTTGGCCTTGGTATTTGCCAGGGATATCTGGCGAAGTATGCATATTAGTCGCTCGTGTGTCACGAGTAACGGCTCCGCTATCCGCTCCAACCGCTTCTGAAGATTTCCCAACGTCGCCTGACACAGCTCAATTCTCTTGGCCAGGAGGGTGAGGAGGTAAGGAGAGTGTCGAGCTTCGGCCCCTTGGTCGTTTTGGGCGATGCTGATACTGTTGGCCAGCTTTTGTAGCGTCGAGCTGATGCTCTCAAGGTCCTTGGCCGAGTATAGATTCGTCTCGTCGAGGTGGTCGAGTAGCCGCTTGACGGTCGAAGTCAGGGCGTACGTGGCGGGGGCCTCGTTGTTGCGGCCGACGGTGAGGTAGAAAAGGGACAACAGCTGAAAACAGCTTTCGAGAAATCTATCGACTGCCGGGGGTTAGGGCTTGAAAAAATGGTGATGAGGAAAGCAGGTGAGGAGCATACGTCTGTTCTCCTCCGTATTGCCCGTCTCGGCACGGACAGCGTTAAGCTCCTTGACCTGCTCGATGGTCTGGTCGTACAGCGGGATAACGTCTTGGCTGCGGATGTACTTGGTGCGGTCCTGCTTGATGAGCAGCAGCTTATCGCGAATCTCTTCGAGGCGCGTCAAGATAGCCTGCTCCCGGGCATCCCGCGGCGCCGGAGCCGAAGGCGTGTCCATGGCAGCGGCGGATCGGAGCAGGAGCCAGAGATGGACGACCTTGGCGGTATTAGGCCAAGAAGTACTGGCTATATGTATGCAGCTAGAAAGTGTTGCCTCGAGCCAGCAAGCGTTTGTTGTTGATCGGTGATGAGTAAAGTGAAGGTTGAAGAGCGGCTGACGAGTACCTAAAGGCCGGAAAGGGCTGAGCTAAAGGCCCGGTGATGCCATTCCATGGTGGGGGGGAGGGGTCCCATTTCCACAGCTCCAAAAGCCTGTTCCGCCGCGGGGCGCGGAAAAACTGTCCGGAGAAGTCCGAAAGAGCACGCTTATGTAAGGCAGCGTTCGATGCTGGCCTCTAGGTCTCCAAGCCCTGCAGGCCATTTTTCTGTGGCCAGCCCGCTTTTCGTCGACCAATCTTCACCACGAATCTATCCTCGCCAACTTCACACCACTCGACATTCGCCATGTCTCACACTGCCGAGCTCGCCGCCTCCTACGCGGCGCTGATTCTCGCCGATGAGGGCGTCGAGGTCTCGGTAAATTACCTCGGGGCGCGAACGCGCAAACCGGGCGCTAAAACCATAACAGTCCGACAAGCTCCAGTCCCTGATCAAGGCTGCCAACGTGGCCGACGTCGAGCCCATATGGACCTCCATCTTCGCCAAGGTACGACTTATCTTCTCCCATGTCGCGAATGGCCCGGAAAAGACGATGTGGACGGGACGGCCATTCATCGAACCGGCTGACTCTGGTTACAGGCGCTCGAGGGCAAGGATGTCAAGGATCTGCTTGTCAACGTCGGCTCCGGTGGCGGTGCTGCCCCGGCCGCTGGAGGTGCTACTGCTGCCGGAGGTGACGCTGCCGCTCCCGCCGCGGAGGAGAAGAAGGAAGAGGGTACGTTGCTTTGTATTCTACGGGCTGCGGCGAGCTCTACTGACAAACTACCTCAGAGAAGGAGGAGTCGGACGAGGATATGGGCTTCGGTCTCTTCGACTAAACAGCCATGGACGCGACGACACTTCCCTTACTAGTTTGTGGACTGCATGGATTTGGGGGTTTGCAGTTGATCCTCCACACGGGATGGACAAGGCGCGTCAGGTTCCTCAGGCCGTACAGAGTGGCTTCGTTTATAAGTCCATATGCTGGGTGCACTTAGCGATTCTCGTGTATGACTGCTCTAGGGGGATGTGGGTTATAGAACCTCAGCCGGAAAGGAGCATGGGCTCCTACCCACAAACTGACGTGCCAACATCTCGCTCTTGTGTTCGATTCAGGAGCGAGTCAATGCGGACCGAGTGCAGGCATCTACTCTCTGTGCTACCGCAATTGGTACAGCCATCGCACCAAATCCGCACTTCATCTTCACACCCGCACCCGTAGCCCGCGTCACTTCCATCTCACGTCGTGTCAAGCCCAGCCAGTATGGCATCCAGCCCCTGCCCATGAAACAAGCAACTGTCAAAACCCCCCCCCCCCC
>LAZP02000127.1:19124-40336 GCA_001272575.2 Ophiocordyceps unilateralis | reverse complement strand
AAAAAAAAAAAAAAAAAAAAAAAAAAAAAAGAAAAAAAAAAAAAAAAAAAAAAAGAGAGAGAGAGAGAAAAAAAAAAAAAAAAAGAGAGAGAGAGAGAGAGAGAGAGAGAGAGAGGACGAGGAAGAGAAATAGAAATAGACGATGGGTGCGTATGATACACTCATCCCGTCTTGCCCCTTGCTGATTGCCTACGCCTCTCACCCCCAGTCTTGTCCACGCGCCGGCTGGCGAGCCTCCTCGTCGCCGCCTCCCTCTGCCATGGCGTCCCCGTCTCTGTCGTGCTTGGCCCGCCGGCGAACCCGGGCTCGCGGGGCGCCGTGGTCAGCGAGGCGTCTGAGTGTAGTCACATAGGCAGAGACCTGCTTGCCCGAGGCGTGCGTCTTCCGTCCATTGTCGACTCTCACTCTACTGACTCTATGACTAGGGAAACGCGGCGGATGCCGTCGTCGGCACAACCTTCTGCATTGGCGTCGTCGCCATGTATCATTCGGGCATTGGCGGAGGTGGCTTCGCCCTGGTGCGTGACGCCGATGGCGGCTATGATGCTGTCGACTTTAGAGAGACGGCTCCGGCGGCTGCTCACCAGGACATGTTTCTCGGTAACGTCGCCGGCAGCATGTCTGGCGGTCTCGCTGTCGCCGTTCCAGGCGAGGTACGCGGTCTCGAATATATCCACCGCAGATACGGCTCGCTGCCGTGGGAGACGGTGCTACAAGGCGCCATCCGCGTCGCCCGTGACGGCTTTCGCGTCTCCAGCGACCTCGCCAGCAAAATGTCGGAAAAGAAGCGTCCCTATCTGCGGCAAGACGCCAGCTTCGCCATCGACTTTGCGCCAAACGGCACCCTTCTCGGCGAGGGAGACCTCATGACGCGAAAGCGCTACGCCAGGACGCTCGAGCGCATCGCCCAAGAGGGCTCCGGAGCCTTCTACGGCGGCGAGGTCGCCGAGGCCATGGTCAAGCAGGTTCAGGCAACCAACGGGACCATGACAGTGGACGACCTCGAGCACTACACCATTCTCTCCCGTCCCGTCCAGCGCGTCCGCTACCGCGGGCTGGATCTCTACTCCGTCGGCGCCCCTGCCAGCGGCGTCGTTGGTCTCAACATCCTCAAGGTCGCCGAGCAGTACGTGCCCGGCGACGCAGATGCTGGCCTCGAGGCCCACCGCTTCGTAGAGGCGATGCGCTTCGGGTACGGCGCGCGCGCGAGGCTCGCGGACCCGGATTTCATCCCTGGAGTGAAGGCGCTCGAGGAGCGGCTGCTGGATGAGAGGTACGTGCGTCAGGTGAGGCGGCACATCGACGACAATCGCACTTTGCCTGTTCGCGACTATGATCCGACGATTCATCAGTATGCGCCTGAGAGCCACGGCACGTCGCATGTCGTTACCGCCGATGCGGCTGGCATGGCCGTCTCCCTCACCACCACCATCAACCTCATGTTCGGCGCGCACCTCATGGAGCCCCAGAGCGGAATCGTGCTGTACGTTCTCCCATTCATTCTTCACTTCCTCTCCCCCACAGCTTCTCATGCCAGCAGAAACAACGAGATGAACGACTTCTCCATCCCCGGCTCCCCCAACGACTTCGGCTTTCCCCCCTCGACAGCAAACTACATCGCCCCTCAGAAGCGTCCCCTATCATCCATAGCGCCCATCATCGCCTCCCACCCAAACGGCTCCCTCTACGCCGTCGTCGGAGCTGCCGGCGGCTCGCGCATCATCTCGGCCACCGTCGCCGCGCTGTGGCACCTCGTCGAGCACGGTGCCTCCATGACGGATGCTCTGCGTCGCCCGCGCATGCACGATCAGCTCATGCCCAATGTCCTTCTGCTCGAGTACGCCTTCGATAACGTCACGGCCGCCGCTCTGGCTTCCAGGGGCCATAATATCTCCCGCGTCGGCGAGGGACTCAGCGCCGTGCAGGGCATTCGCAAACGGCCCGACGGCTCCTTTGAGGCGGCCGGTGAACCGCGACAGCGCAACAGTCGAGGCTTTGCCATTTAAGGGAGCAACTACCCGTGGACAGGAGAATGGGAGTGCCATGTGGTTTTTACAGGTTACGGTCATGGCTGATCGTCCTCTTCTTTAATGAAGTCATGTATGAGCCACTCTGCAAGTTTACATCCTATATAATGCATCCAATTCGCCGCCAGCCTACGTCTTTGCTCCATACGTTGCTCGACTCAGCGGGGAGGGGAAATCAAGCGACGAGAGACGGAGACAATGGGGAGGATAAATGAGAGGGAAAAGGGGGGGGGGGGTATCTCCGCGTCTATACCATAGCTACTACGCATCTCTTTTGCTCCCTGCCCATCTGCCCCTCGAAAGAGCCACCAGCCGACTCATGTGCGTCAGCCAAAGCGTCGCAAAAGCCTCCTCAGTGAATCTGCGAGCCGACGCGCGCGCTCGCATCCGCACGGCTAGCGGATCGGCCAGCGACAGCGCCTTCGCGTAGCACGCCGCAAACTCCTGGGCCGACGTCGCGTGAAAGCCTGCCAGGACAAAGCTCGGAGTCAGCCCCATTCGTCGACCACGATGACCAAGAATATATTCTGGTCAAAACATACCTGTCGGCTGACCATCGACATCAACCACAATGTCGAGCTTGGGCCCGCCGCTGTCGTGGACGACGGCAATGAGGCCGGCCGCTTGATACTCGACGACGCCGATGCCAAAGTGCTCGTTCCACATGCCGTTGACGCCGACCGAGGCCCTGCCGAGCCAGTCGAGTATCTCGGGCCACGACGCGTCCAGTTGGAAGGTGACCCGATCCTTGACGCCCAGCTCGTTGGCTAGGAGCCGCAGCTGGTACACCTTTTTGGAGTCTTGGTCGTCTCGCACGCTGCCGACGAGCACCAGTTGAGCGTCTGCGGTTGTGCCTCCCGTCTTGAGGAACTCGGCAAACGACTGGAGCACGAGCTGGTGGTTCTTCTCCGGCCGAAACTGGGCAATGTACAACAGCACCCTCTCTCGCTTCTTCTCGCTCGCCTCTGACAACTCGACTGCGTCTTCAACTTCGCGCACCGCGACGGGAGGATAGACGACGGCGATGGCGTCCTTCTTACGGCGATGGGGGCCCCAGAGGCTCTGCATGTGTGCCTGCGTCCAGGTGGAGTTGGTCATGACCACGTCGACGGACGAGCCGACGGACGAGTACAGGCGCGCGAAGAGCCGCCAGTACGCCTTCTTGGCCCATCCCCGGGCCCCCGTGCCCTGACCGGCGTTGACGCCTTGAGACCCCACGCGCGACTTCGGATCGAGCGACTCCAGCATGTCCGTCGAGATGGTCGGATAGTGGACGTAGGCGCCCGTCGAAGTGTGGCGGAAGAGAAGCTTGCAGAGACCGAGAGCAAAGGCATAACCCATGGTGTCGACGAAAATGTCCGGCACCAGCAGCGAGAAGGCGTCCCAGGCTAAAACCATGGAGCCGAGCGACTGGCCAAGGAGAGTCAAGTGCGGCCAGGTCGAGGGGAGCACATATTGTCGCTTGGATAGGTAGAGGAAGATGATGGTGGGCGGGTAGAGATGGATGTTGAACCGGCTCTGCATCTCAGTGAGAACATGACAAGACTACAGTAGGGGTTGAAGCTGAGCCCACCTTGACTCTCTGTATGATGGCTTCCTTGGTCATGTCGTGGTCGCCCGTGTAGACGACGCACTTGGCCTTGGGCCATCGACTCTGCGTCGCACGCACAGCAGCCCAGAGCACGCGCTCACCGCCGCCGCCGGCGTTGCTGGACGAGTCATTACGGAAAGTGGAGGCGGATACAGGCGGGAGGCTCACCAGAACGGATGAAAGAAACCGACGATGCCGTCCCAGTCACTGCCGTCCGCCTTCCCACTATCTGTACCTCGAGCTTCCTGGCCATTCGCGTCAGAGACAAGTTCGGGGCTGCCGTTTTGCTGCCGAAAGAGCTTGTTGTCGTCGGACATGAGGGCCACGAGCTGGGACCGTCTACCGCTGGTTCGCTGGCGCAGCAGCCAGCCCAGAGCGAAGGCGAGCTCACGGACGAGCAGCGGGACGAAGAAGGCGACGACAATCGGTAACGAGGCGAGGACGGTCAAGGTCATGGCTTGTGGCTGCCAGCCGAGGCCGAAAGAGGAGGACAGCCGTCCGGCCAAAGGCGGAGTGCGGGAGCCATCCATGACGAGATGGTGAGAATCGAGTTTCCCGTCGCCTCTTCTCGGTTCATCACGCCTGGTGCCGTAAAGCGGATCGGAGCATCGTATTGATCGTTGAGGACAGCGGAAAAGTTGGTGGAGAGACTCGTGAAGAGAGACCACCGGGGGGCCCGCGGGGCTGAGGGGGGGGAGGGGGGCACTACTCACAGGACCTCATCACGTGCTACTAACACGATGCTTTTCGAGCCCCCCCCCCTCGGCCGATCTGTCCGCTGTCAGCGGCCAAAAATTTCCATCACACCGCAGCGAAGCCCAACGCTTTGGCTGCTGCAATTGGCGACTCTCCAACTCTCCTGAGCCCGGGTGCAGATCCAGGCGTCATGCGGCCGCCTCACAGAACTCTCACAGGCCTCTATCCCCTTGCCAGAGTCCGTGCCCGGCAGCCATCGATCCGAACCCAGACAGATGGGCGACGACACTCTCATTTCGGGCTTGTCATCGCGTCAACTGCAGACGCAATAAGCTCTCTTCACGCCATTGGCTTGCCCTGGTATCTCGTTATCCCGCTGGTGGCTGCGGGAGTCAATTTCTCCATCCGGCTCCCCATCCACCTCTACGTCTCCAACTTGAACCGGACAAGACGAGAGCTGAGGCCCTTACTTGCGGCATGGCATGCGCGGCACATGGGCTCCGGTACGCAAGGCCTTGAAGCGGTCGCGGCGCCCAACTTCGAGAGCCGTGTCGCCGCTCTCAACAAGAAGTCGCGGGACCGAATCTTCAAGGAATGGCGTGTCCAACAATGGAAATCCTTTATGCCGATTCTCAGCGTCGGCCCTTTTCTCGTCGTCTCCCAAGCTTTACGGGCTTTGTGTGGCGCGCCATCGATGGCATCGTCGGATATAGACACCGCCAGCGGCCTCTTCCATCAGTCCCTTGCTGACGGAGGCTGTCTATGGTTCGTCGACTTGACCGCCCAGGATCCTTACTATGCCCTTCCTCTACTATGCACCGCTCTTATTGCAAAAAATATATGGGGAAGACTATCCAAGGATGACTTTCGAGAAGTCTTCGCTTTGAACGACACTAGGCCCAAGTCTCCCATGCATAGGCTGAAACTAGGCGTGACCCGGATAATGTTGTTCTTTCCTTTGGTCGCCGCCGCTTCCGCCTATCTGCCCTCCGCTGTCTTTCTGTATTGGACCACGACTTTTGGCCTCGGCAGCGTCAACTCGGCTATTGCAACGTGGCGCGCTCCCAAGATAGAAGCAGGTTCGGAAATAAGTCTGCCACAGAAGCCCCCGAGAATCCATGCAAACTTGCCATATCTGCGAGGGCCGGATACGGGATCGAGGCGGGAACTAAAGTCATCAGCAGCATCATAACGCTCGAAGCGAATGCTTCAGCCTTACTGAAGCACATTCAATAGGAATTGCAGATACTAGCCGTTACTATACAGACGCAAACCTCCCTAAACGCCAATGAGCTAAAACGACGATAAACCGCACCGCGCAAGCACAAGTCAACCCAGGACGACGGCCAAAATAACGATGGTGAGAATCACAGCCAGGATGAGAAGCAGACAGCAGCTCTTGTTCCGCGCAGCCTTTTGGTATCGTGCGGCTTGTCGCGTCTCTACATCTGCCTGTTGCGTGTTGTCATGAACGTTTTCCACGTTGTCCGCTATGGTGCGGATGCCGACCTCTTGTTCGTCGACAATCTGTGCCACCTGCCGAAACAGGACGTTGAGATCGCCTACGCCCTGCTCGATGTTCCGGATCTCCTCCTCGCGCTCGATGATGAGAGCTTCCTGGAAGTCGACCTCGTCTTGAGGGGCCATCTGCGACAGTAACTGCTGTTGTTGCTGCTGCTCTAGTGAGGCGCCCTGGCCGCCAGAGGGACCTGATTCCGGATCGTGAGCGGCACGGGCCGCTGTGACGGACGCCTTCTCTTTCTCGAGCGCTGTCCTTTGCAAGCTCTGAAACTCTTGGAGGGCCGCTTGAAAGTCGCTGGAAACCTTGGTCTGCTCGTACCTTTGTTGCTTCTACAGCACGGTCAGCGATGGAAAGTAGAGGCCAAAGAGCGCCACAGGGAACTGACCGACAGATCGTCCCACGCCTGTAGCCGCTTGACGCCGTCTCCGATGTCCCTGCACAGCTCGCGGGCCTTTTCCATACTGTTGTGGACGCGCTCGCGCAGACGCGGCGTGTCTTTTCTTGTGCCCAGAACGTTGACATCGTTGGACAGCTTGCGATTGCCGCTCAGCAGCGACTGCAACTTGGACTTGAGGTCGTGCTGGAGGTCGCGGAACGCGGGATCGTCACTGAAGCCGCCGGCGCCGCGCCGACCCGACTCCAGGCTGGAGAGCTGCTCGTACGACATGACGACGGAAAATAGCAGTGAACATGCGTTTCGGGGAGTAGGCCTGCTTGCTGTGGCCTGAGGATGCCGACAGGGCTCGAGATCAGGAGGTGGCTGGTTGGAAGCACTCAAGACGGGGCCACCTGCCGACGTCCAGGTGGAAACGGCATTACGTAGCTCCGCTAGTCGCCACGTGCAGACGGCTTAAGTAAGGCAGCCGCGCACGTGACTCTCCACCCGAGCTGGCCCGAGCAGCGTTGAACCTTTCAACGCGTTCGAGCGGGTGATGTTTTATTTACATTTACAGTTGTCCGCCTGGGAAGTGGAACTCAACGAGCCAGTCTTGAATTGAAGACGATGTGCCTTTGCCATGGCCGTCACACCGAGCCGCAGAGCTCCTTACAAGGACACGCTACAGCCCGCCTTGCATAGACGCTTCTCCTCAACGGCCACGCTCCTGCTAGCCGCGTCGTACCTCGAGGCTCTGCTCCTGGCGCCGTGGACTTCCTGTGAGTGCAAAAAGCGCCTTTTTACCCTTTCTCACTCGGCCGATTCGACTTTGTGAAGCTGACGGTGCGCAGTCTTCTGGTCGTGGTTTCCCTTTGGGCCTTGCGGCATCCGCACAGCTCTCATCTTTGCCTGTGGACTCGCGATCCTCGTCCTCCGCATCGCAAACTACCATGTCGGTTTCAGGACGACGACCTCGGGGCTGCAATCGCTCGGTTCAATACTGGCAAGCCCCCGGTCGTACGAGACGGGCTTCTGGTACGGCTTTTCGGCCCTACTCTTTTGCCCCGTCTTCCTGGCTTCCATGCCCGGCTCGGCCAACCTGCAATGGATCACGTACTTGAGCGGCGACCGTGCCCGGCTCAACGAGCGGCCTCTGATGTTGGCTTGTCATCTGATAATGTGCGCGCTGTGGCAGACTATTCGCCACTACTGGCTCGATATAGATCATCTCGATCTTGGGACGATGAAGCCGAAAGCAGAGGATCGAGGGACAGACTCGACCCCGCCGTCGGGGTCTCTTCACGCGATTGTGTCCCAGGTCCCCAGGGTCCTCTCGGAATGCGCGTTCCAAGCGGGGCTCTCTTTGCCCTTTACCGTTGGTTTCTATTTTGTTTGCCTGAGATCCTTTGTCTGGGGATGGGCTATGACGTTTCTGCGGCCGTTCTACAGCCTTCCCCAGACGAGGATGCCCCCGCAGTCATGGCCTATCGACCTCTTTCTCATGGCACGCTGCGTCTACGCCGGGACGCTCCTGTTTGTTGTGTGGTCCACGGGGAATATGGCATTTTCGGTCTTCATGGTCAAAGAGCCCCTGAAGAACGGGAAGCCTCTGACGTCGGAATCAAAGGACCCTAACGGGAGTCTTTTGAACGGGCTAAAGAGCAAGAAACCGTCTATCCAGGCAAGTGTAGCCCGCTGCGTCGTCGCGACTCGAGTTGTCTCCCGCTAAACGGACATTAGGCATTCGCTATGTGGGAGTTGGCGCTCATTGCCAAGGATTTTGATGCGCGCAGACAGGCCATATACCGCGACATCGACCGTAAGGATGGCCCCATGTGGACGCAGATTTGCGCCATCTGCATGGAAGTGCTGAAGAGCATAGAGTTGCGTGTGGACCAGTACGGGAAGCCTGACACGTCGGCCGTCGTACAGACCACAGAGCCTTCAGTCAGGCCACGGGTATCGGGGCCGCTGCGGGATGAGCCGATCCTCACTCAGACCAATCGGGCCTACGGGCTGGCTGGGGGCGTTGAAAAGGCATGGGATCAAATTGGTCGAGCCCCCGGCGCTTCCCCGGTCTCGGAGCTGAGCCCGCTTGCGAAAAAGACGTGGAAGGAGGCCAAGGACCGGCTTCTGAGCAAGGAGCAGCAGGAGGTGCTCTCGCCGGACCACATCAGGAGCGGACTGGAGCATTGGGCAGCCGGCTTGGTCGAGGTCCGGTGGCTCGGGAGCCTGCTACGGCAGGACTCGGGCACGCGGCTGACGGCGACGATACTGGGCACGCCATATGCGGAGCCGACGCTCTACATCAACGCCGTGGAGGCGCTCTGTCAGCTTGCAGTGCACAGCCTCTCGGAAGACGAGTTTGGCATCGTGCAGCGGGATGTGGCGAGTATCGTGCGGACGATGACGGCGGTGATGGACAAGGTGGAAGCTCTCAAGCGGCGATTCCCGAGTCATTGGATGGACCCTCGGAGGGTGCCTCGGAGCCCCGCCGTGGACGCGGTCACGGAGGCGCTGCGCACGGGACTGGAGCGGCTAATGACGACGTTTGAGCCCTACAGCCGCGACTTGGGCTTGTCACGAGGAGACGTCCGGCTGGCCAAGGAGGCGGCGGCGACGCCTCTAGATTTGGCGCCTGTGACGAAAAGCACGGCCAGGGGCATCGAGAAGAAGAAGACGACGACGACGACGATTACGTCCAAGGCTAGACGGGCGCAGGAGAAGAACCGGGAGAAGGACCGGGAGAAGGACCGGAAGAAGGACCGGGAGTGGGAGAGGGCGCCGCGCGGCTTGGAGATGGAACAGGTGCAATAGTAGATGAGAGGGGGGGAGAAGAAAGAGAGAGCGAGAACAGACAGTGGACGAGGCGGGAGGAACTGTGGCGTTAGTGTTGTGCTGGTGTGGCGCTGGTGTGGCGCTAGCTTCGGCTCCGACGCACTAGGTATCCGTCAGGAGACTCTCAGGAGACAGCAACACTGGCATGGTAGGGCAGGTTGAAGGGACTTAGGTAGTAGGTACCTAGGGAGTTAGGTCGGTAGGGTCGGTGGGGTGCAAGGGGCGAGGGGTGAGGGGCGTACCGATAGCAGGGTTTATTATTCATTGTGCGGGCGGCACGCGCGGGTGGGGCAGGGGCCACGGACGTCGGACGTCTTGACCGATCGGGCTTGGGCCCGGCACAAGGGCCTATTCCAACGGAAACAAAATAGAGACACAGACACCTCTTACTTACTAAGTAAACATCAACAGTCTCTTTTTGCTCAGGCCCTCAGCCTAAACCTCTTCACTGTGAGCCTGGCATCGATCCATCCCCGCCGGCTCACCCGTTCATCGTCATCCTCTCTTCTGGCCCTCTTCTCTCCTCTCTCTTCCGCTCCTGCTCCTGTTTCTCTCCATCTCATCCTTACCTCCACCACGACCTTCTCTCCACAACGTCCTCTCCACCCCTATCCCTCATCCCTCATCCTCCATCCTCTCCTCCTCCACTCCTCCTCTTCCTCTTCTCCTCACTCCTTCTCCCTCCTTTCGCCGGCGCCGGCGTCGCCAGTCATGCTCCCCCTCCCCCGCAGAGCATAGCCATGCAACGACAAAGACTCGCCCTCTCGACCGCCGTCCAGCGCCGAGCTGAGCGAACTCCCCCAGGCCGGCAGCCGTCGCCATGCCCCGTTGGCGCCGGGTCGTCTCTCGCATCGCCTATGGCCTCGTCTACCTCTGGTTTCTCGTCCTGCTGGGCGCCCTGCTGCTCGTTACGCCGGGCGACATCATCGCGCTCTCGCTGCATCATCGCCAAATCTACAATGTGTGGATCGTCATCGTTGCCTTTGTCGTCACCCTCATCATCGTCTGCGTCGTCTATGTCATGCGCATCTACGTCAATGAGAGGGCCCTGGCTTCTATCCCCAAGGCCTGGTTGCCCATCGAAAAAGGCGATGTCGAAGACGCCGTATGCAAGATGATTGCCGCCGATCTGGACCGCAGCGCCATCATCGCATACGAGGCCCACCCCCGCGTCGAGATGCGTGATCGCGAGCCCCAGCTTCACGACGGCTCCGCTCCGCTTCCTTGGAGACTCGGCCCCGGCGCAAACCAGATGACGGCCGAGGCTCTCGGCATCGTCCTGCTGCCTAACCACGCGGTTTGGGGCGAGATTGAGCACGGTGGATGGGCCTCGCCCTACTCGCCCGACATGCCCGGCTTGCAGTACAATACCGTCGTTTTGGAGCTGCCTCACCTCGTCGAGGGCAAGGCCCTGGCCTTGGCCCCGCGAGACCCGTCGGACAACCCGGCTCCCGACCCGGAGGCTACCGTCCTACTGCAGCGATCTCCCAGCATGGATCTGCGTGGCTACATTGGCTACCTTGCCGACCTGGGCGTGGTGACGGCGGGCAAAACGACGAGCGACTTCGTGGCCCGGTACGAGCGCGCGCGTTTCTCAACTCGGCCCATCGTCAACGCCCAGTTCCGCGAGCTGATGCATCTCTTCGCCGAAGTCTTACGTACCATGCGACCACTCAATCCTGACGCCTTGGACGGCTTCGACTGGCCCACGGACGCAGACGAGAGCTCCAGCCCTCCGTTGGCTAGCTCCCAGGAGGATTCCACATGGGGATCCCACGCAGCCGGGTCTGAGAGGCAGCAACCGTCGCGGAGAGGCAGTCCCGGCGCGCGGGGCGTGGCGACGCAGCCGGACGGCCGGACGGGCAGCTCCGGCGGGCATTCGAAGGCTTCGAGCAGCGAGTACGGTTCCGTGATCCGGCTGGCGTCGCAAGATGACGCCGACGCGCTGCCGTACATGCTGTACCTCGCCAACAGCGGACGCTGGGGCACGGAAGCGTGATTGAGGTTCTTTTACATCTTTCAGTACAGCGACATGACGTACATTGACGACTTTTATTTCCCTTCCTTCTCCTTTTTTTTTCTTTATTATCTTGGCGTGCCAGGGCGATTATACCATTTGACTGCGACCGGGAGAATCGGCGTTTTGATGGGAAGAGTCTGCGGGGGTGTGTACCAAGTAATGCGTAAAACGCACGACGCTTGTTGCGTCGCAGATAAAAGTTTGAAGAGGAATGAAACTGGGGAAAAGCAGGGTTATGATGGCTTCGATGGGGAGTGAAAGTCGCACATAGGTATGTTGTACGAATAATTACCATTTATCCACTGGTTACATCATCAACGATTCCAGATTCCGTTTTCTGCCCTATCTTGATTTGAATTTTTTACCTCTCGTGACGAGAGACGAAAAAGCATGGTGCGGCCTTCCCCCCTCCCCATAGCGGCCGACCATGCTGTGGTGACGAACCGCATCGCTCTTCTGCTATCCAAGCAGGCAGCGCTCGGGCCGAAGCTACAGCGGCGACGGGACGACGACGTCGGCGCCGCGGTCAAAGAGGAGAAGGAGGAGGAGGAGGAGGAGGACGATGTGATTTACGGCGCGGGAGGGCCGGGGTATGTTGCGCCCCGGTCTGGACTCGACACGATGAGGAAGATGGGGACGATGATGAAAGGGGAGGCTGCGCTGAGACGTAGAGGACTTGGACGGGTTGGCGAGGACAAGGAAAGAGAGGAGGAGGAGGAGGAGGAGGAGGAGGAGGGAGGAGGGAGGACGACGGCTCTGGGGAAGAGGAAGCGGAAGAGGGGAACGGGGCTCGAGGCGAGCGAGAAGATGGTGGATGAGGAGAAGCTGCTGATGGGCGAGGGAGAGATGATGGCGCGAGACGAGATCACGACGACGGTCGCGCACGGACCGAGTATCTTGACGACAAACGAGACGGAGACGACGGTCGAGACGACGAGGAGGAGGAAGAAGCACAAGAAGAAGAAGAAGATGAAGAACAACGACAAGAACAACAACGACAAGAAGAAGAACAAGTCGAACACGAGCAGAGAGGGAGCAGTCTCGATACCTTCGTAGGAGCAACCACACGCACCCGCACCCCAGACCGTCACCTGCAGTCAAGACGACACACATGGCACAACACTGCTACCGCTATAAGCTCGGTTACAGCCGGAGCAACTGGGCAACAGCTTCAGCTCAGCATTGCCCATCTCTCACCCACCACCTGTCCTATCCTGTCTTCCAGCCTTTGGCCCCTCCTTCTCACAGCGTGAGCCCATTCAGCTCAACACCGAGTCACGGGCCTACCTCACGTCGACTTCAAATGCGACAGCCCGCATCTCCCCATCACACACAATCACCCCTCCCACCATCTCCCACCACCTCCCCCATCTCCGCCCGGGCGAATGAATCCATCCGCTCTTTTGTAACCCCAACCCGAGCGCCTGCCTACCAGGTAGCGAGGCCATACATGCAGAATCCCCGAACTCAAGTGCATCGCCAGTGAGATGGACGTGCGCCTAAGAGGCCAGCGTTGAAGGAAGCACTAGCGTGGCGTAGCAAGAAGCAAGATGAGAGCAAAAAAAAAAAAAATAAGTAAAGGGGGAAGGGGGCTATAAAGACATTGACGGAGTAAATAGGGTAGAATCACAAACATCCAATGTCGGTTAGAATGTGCCAAATAAACCCGTGCTGCCCATTTCGACGCCTGAAACTTGGTCAATGCGAATGGATATCTGATGAGCAAAATGATTTGCAGCCGCCGTGGTGGAACACAAGTCGAGAGATGCAAAAAGAAAAAAAAAATCGCGCGAAAAGGGGGAGGATCACCAAACACGTCCACCCTACTGCATCCGCTTCCGCTTCCGGTCGTCGTCGCCCCGCGCATCCTCATCCTCGTCGGATCGCTCGGCCGTGTCGCTCGGGTTCAGGATGTGCGCCATGCTCCCTCGTCGCGTGGGCGGCGCTGACGAGTCTCTCAGCGCGAGGCTCTTCATGTCTCTGCTTCCCACCGAGCTCCAAGACCAGTTGCCGAACGTGTCGCATCCGTTGTTGATGCCGCCGTTGATGGCGTGCGAGGGAGGAACAGGAAGAGGCGCAGGCGGTGGAGTGGCCGGCCGTGACCGCGAAAGCGACGCCCCCTGAAGCGTGTACGTCGACAGTGAGTCACGGATCCGCTGGTCTTCGGGGGCCACGCGGCCGGGCGACGGGGGCCACAGCGCCGTTGGCGGGTTCGACGTCGAAAAGGGCGAAGGGGAAGGTTGCCATCCGTGCGCGCGAATATCGGCTGCCGTGTGTCGTCGGGCCAGACTCGCCGACGGCGGCTCGACGTTGGAGAGAGGATGAGGAGGCCCAACGGGCGGCGGCGGATTCGCGTTTCGCAGAGGCGACGACTGCGACGTGCTGCTGCTGCTGATGGACCCGTACGGACGCCTCGCGCTCGCCAGCACCCCCGAAGACACTGCCGGGCGATACAGGGTTTGGCCCCTGCCCTGGGGAACCGTCAGGCCGCCGGAGCGCCTGGCGTCGTCCTGCGGCAGCTGTCTCGGCGACACCGGGGTGTTGTCGACGGCGGCGAGGAACTGTTGCCTGGCGCCCGCCGCCGTCGCGTCGTGGGCTTCGTCAAAGGTCCGCAATGCGTCGACCTGACGCTGCACCTCCGACTGCAGCGTGATGACTATTTCATTACCAATGGCGTCAGCGCACTGCCAGAAACAGGGGGACGCTATCGACGACGGACCATCTCGGTGGAGGGGATTGTCGGCCGGAACGACCGACAGCACCGCCCTCGACAGTTCTTGATTGAAGTGGAGGAGGCGGCTCATCATGTCCGTCGCCGCCTGGTTCCTCAGATTGGCCAGGTGGGCGTTGTCCTCGCTGCGCTGCAGGCGACCGAGCACGTCGTACAACGATTGTTCGAGGTTGGCCAGCCTCGCCTCGGTCGTCTCGGCAGCTATGTGCGCCGGCTCAGCGGGCGCGCCCTGTTGCGACGGCGTCTGCTTGGTGTAACTGCTCTCGCGATGGACCAGGGCATGCCTGCTGGCGCGGCGCTTGATCTCTCGGAGGCCCATGAGGTCGCCGCGCTTGAAGTTGCCATTGCCGTGCTTGAATTCCCAGAGAGTGGTGTCTGGGTTTCCCGTGTGGAAGACGTCGCGTTCTGTGACAGGGCGTGAGCGAAAGCCGGCTTGGCGAGGATTCGGCGTGGCGCTTACCCTTATGGAAGCCGTACATGTTAAGCTGGCGTACGAATGAGGAGATGTTGGTGTGCTTGAAATACTGCCTGTGAGGCGGCGCGTGAGCGACAGGGTTAGAGCATCGTTGGGAACAACATACGACAAAACTTTGGAGAATTCGGCCGAAGGTGACATGACGAAGCTCTCGGCGTTGGCAGACCACGATATCAGGTGCTGGATACTGGAGTCTTCTAGCATGCTGTGGCGACGAGGCTTAGCAAAGGGGAAAAAGGCGCGATGGTGGGCGCGACGGCCTCACTTGTAGAGCTTATGGATAAAGGCCGTCTGAACGATCTTGGGTTGGTGAACGGCGGCGGCGGAGGGAGGCGGAGCGGGCATATTCACGTTGGAGGACGAGTTTTGATCGGGGGGCGACGAGCGATTGGATCGAGCGGCGGACAACTTGCCGTTGGTCTCCGTATCGGTCGGCTGGTGGGAGGTGACGTCCATGGCGTCGGCGCCGAGGCCCGGAGCAGACATGACGACGGAGACGGGGACGACGCGGGCGCCCATTGAACTCGGGGAACGGGGCAGACTGGAGCGCTCAGATATCGCGGCCGGGGGCGCAGTAACTGAGAGAAGTGTCAGCGGCGGCAGACGGGGGAGAGACAGTCGCTATAAACCTCATGACTCCATTCGAGGCTATCGAGGCCGAGGCGACGTTATGACACGAGGATTTGGCGATGCGGTCGCGAGCGACGGACGAGGCCGTTCATGTGTGTCCAGCACACCCTCAGTCGGGAGAGGAGGAGGGGGGGAGGGGGAGGGGGAGGGGAGGGGGGGGGTGGGAAGGATCCAGATCAGCCTCGCATATAGTTCGTCGGCAATAGGCTGAAGAGCAGAAATCGAGGCCAACGAAGGGGAGACTGAACGAGGGCCGGCGACCGACGAATTGACGGCGCGAGCAGTTCAAGACGTTTCGAAAGCAGGATGAATGAAGAGACGGGTCCGCGAACGGACAAATCCGCCGGCATCTGCTGAGGAGGAGGCAAAGGAAGTGAGGAAAAAAAAATATGAAGCTGCCTGATGGAGAGTGAGAGAGAGAGGGAAGGGGGGGGGGGGGTGTGTGTGGAAATAAGTAGGTAGGTAGAGGCGGAGGAGGAGAGGCCGCGACAAACCAAGGTAGAGGTACCGGCACCGAAGGCTCGGCAGAATGATTTCGGTATCCAAATCTCAGGGACTCGGTCTTTCGATAGGTACCGATACGATGCTAAGGAGGTCAGCCTTTCGGTGCTTATGAGACGAGACTCTCCTTCAGCCTTTCCGAGGTTGCTCGCAGATAAGGCCAGGCACGCACGCTTAGCTAAGGCGGCTAGTACCTCAGCACAATTGGGCCAGGACGAGGATGACGAGGAGCCAGGCAGGAGGCAACCAAGCCGCCTCAATTTGCCTAACAGAGCGCCTACCTATGTACTAACTAGGCTTGCGTTGCAGCCGCAGCAGCAGCAACAGCAGCAGCAGCAGCAGCAACAGCAAGGCATTGTGAGGGCCCTTTGGCTCTAATGCCGCTGCGTTCCGTGCGTCAGTCGACCTCAGGTTCAAAGCCCCTTGTAAGCCTCGCCTGGTCGTCTGTGCGCCGCCAAATTGTGTGTAACGGCAGCAGGGGAAGGGGGGTAGGGGAGGGGACCGGACGACTGTTTTCTCTTTTCCCGGCAGGACGACACGACGGGGACTACATGGATTTTGAAGCAATACATACGGAGACGTCTGCATTTGGTACATACCCGTCATGTACGATTTCGCATCCCCGAAACGAGCTTCATCGACGGTGCCGGGGAGAGGGGAAACGGAAAGGAAAAAGAAAGCGTCTGCTGGCTGCCCGGGTGTAACAGGGACTCTCACCAGAGAGGGAAAAAAAAAATTAACCCCCTACACCACAGGCAATTCGAGGAAACAACGGGTATCAAAGCAAATCAAATTGAAATCAGAGACTCCATTGTGGCTGAAAATAAGGGGGCGATATTGTGCGGAAACAAAGTCGTTCATCATCAATCAACGCATGCAAGATCGATGATACGCCTATGTTGCAACATTTTTCTCTTCTCAAAAGTTTCCTCATCTGCGAGACTGTTTTCCTCGACCAACTAAGTAGGTAGGTAGGTAGTTACCCAGACTTGATCCTGGACAGCGAATCCTCTACCATGATGAAAGTTGGTTGACTGACCTCTCTCCCTCCCTCGTCTTTCATTCACTCGCTCTCCTCCTCGTCCTCGTCCTCCTCTTCATCGTCATCCATCGCCCCGACCCGCCGCTCGCCAATCTCGCGGATCTTCTCCCCGAGGACGGTCCGACCGTACCGCTCAGCCACCTTGCCGGCCGCCTCCATCATGCGCCCCGTCCTGTCGCGCATCAGCGCCACCATCTCCAGCGCCCGCATCCCTCGCTCCTCGCCCTCGCGGCACTCCACCGCCAGCAGCTGCAGCAGCACCTTGTCGATTTCCAGTTCCGCTCGCGACAGTTGCGACCGCTGCCGGTGACTCTTGGGTCGTGCCGAGACCATGTCGCGCAGCTGCGCCGCTTGCACGCCTTGGAGCATGAACTGCTGCTCGAGCCTTGTTCGCTCGTCGTCTTCGTCTTCGTCGCTGTTCAACGCATCCTCCGCGCCATCCTTGGTCATGTACTCATCATTGTCGTCTCCATTCATCGTCGCCTTCTTCACCTTCTTCCTCTTCTTCCTCCTCTCGCCCGGAGACACCAGCGGCACCGACAGCTCAAACTCGGACAGCAGCGGCCGTGGAAAGTACGGATACTGTTCGCCGCCCTTGAGAATAATGCAGTGAAACTTGCCGTCAGCCAGCGCCACTGGAAAATACGTCTCGTGCTTCCGCCCAGATGCCAGTCGAGGCAGCAGTCTCGTGTCCAACACGGGCACCCACGAGGCTCGCGACGGCCGCCGCCAATGGAGCAGCGTCAGCAGCGTGCCCGTTGAGTCGTATATGCAAGGGTCCTGTGGGCACGTGGCCATGCGGTCAGCGAGTCACAAGGACCATCGGTATCATCGACTCACTCCCTGGTCCGAGAAGAAGATGCTCTTGAGCGTGGCCCCTTCCGGAAGCGCGACCGTGTCCTCGTTCTGGCAAATCTGGTCGCGCTTGACGTTCTCGATCGTGTACAACAGCCGCGTTTTGCCGTCAGCGCCCACGGGCCCGTTGCCCACCGTCATAACGTAGTCCTTCCAACTCGCGCACGTCACCATGGGCCCGCTCTTGGGCCGATACACGCGATATGGCATACCGAGAAGCGTATACACTCGCACGTAGCTCGCCGTCGTCACCGTTACAAACGACTCGCTCAGCGACATGGCCATGACGGCCTCGCCCAGCGGCAGCTCCGTCCTCCAGTCGTGGCGTTGCGTCCAGCTCTCGTGGGGGCGGTAGAAGATGTATGCCGGCGTCTCCTCCTTGGCAGGCGAGGAGAAAAGCGTGCCGCGTTCGTTGAGGCAAGCCTTGTCGTACAGGAAAGTGTCGGTAAAGTGAAAGTCGCGCTGCAAATCGTGATCGTAGAATTCCACAGTCACCGTGTGGTGCGAATCCTGGTCGACGGTCCAGACGACGCCGATGAGGTTCAGACACAGATATTTCCTGTTGCCACGCCATGGCGTCGATCCGGGCTGGAAGGCCTCGTGGTGCTGCGGCTGCAGCATATTAATGCGCTTGCTGGCTTGATCCCCGTATTCGCCTTGGCCGTCCCACGGCCTCTTGCTCCCCGTCGCGTAGCCGGCACCGTCGTCGTCAACCACAAAGTCATCATCGTCTGCGTATCTGCCCGCGGCGGCGCCGAGGAACGAGTCAAGGCTGCCGAGCGACTCCCGTCGACGACGACCCGGCGCGCTCAGATGCTTTCCGTCGTCGCCCGGCACTTGCCTCTGGTTGCCATACGTCTCCGTCAGGGGATCATGGATGAAGGGCGCGGGCTGCCGAGGCAGCTTGAGCAAGGATGCGAACTGATCGGGAAGGAATTCGGGATATATGTAGACCTCGCCGTCGGCTGTGGTAAAGGAGAAGATGTTGTTGTAGGGATGCCACGCCAGGTCCATGACGTTGCCGTACTCATATCGCTGAATGACGCTCTGCGTCTTGGTCTCCCAGATGAGAATTTTGCCGTCTGTACTCGCCGAGGCCAGCAAGGCTCCGTTAGGCGACCAGGCGAGGCTGGTGATGTCGGCCAGATGCCCGTTGGCAAAGCACCGCTGCTTCTCCCCATCGTGCTTGGACACAACTTGAATATCTTTCGTTGGCGTCGGCACGGCCAAGACCCTGCCGTCAGGATGCCACGCCGCCCTCGTCGACGCAACAGATTCACCCTCCAGGGCGGCGATGACTCCGTCAACCTTGCGTATCAGTTGGGGCTCCTCCGAGGTCAGAGAATAGAGATATACTACGCCGTCGGTGCACGAGACGGCGGCCAGCGTCGCGTTGGCGTCCAGGCTGACGTGTCGGGCAGCTCGGACATGCTCTCGCAGGTGCCGCACCCGGGTTATGTCCTTTGTGTGCACCATCTTAACGCTCAGCTCACCGCTGGCCACGGCACACCATTCGCCGTCGGATGAAAGGGCCACATCTCGTATGGGCGACGCCGCCCGCAGAAGGAAGCGCTCAAAGGCGGCGTCGTCGAGGGAGTAGAGGCTGACGATGCCGTCTTCGGAGCCGACGACGAAGAAATCGGAACTGGCAGCGACGGCGACGTTTTGTTCCTGACAGTCGTCGATGTTTACGGGCTCGCCGTCTGAGCCCGTCTTATACAGGCGGATGGTGTTGTTTGAGCCGACAGTGACGAGCCGTGAGCCGTCGTTCGAGTAGGCGCAGCGCGTAGTGCCACGTGTATGCGCTGGACGGGGCCGGGGACGAGGACGTTCCATAGCGAATGTGCTGTCCAGGAGTTGCCCAGTGATGGCTGATTGAAGCACCTACGAGGGGAGAGAATTGGGGAGCTGCCTTGGTGATGGCTGCCCAGACGCGGGTCGAAGGGGAGACGCGAGCTTGACGCGCTTACGAAGGCACGTGATGCGCGGCGCCGCAATTAAGCTGAAAGTAGGTGATGCTTTGTCGCTATGCGCATGTCACGTGCAGCCGAAGCTACGTCAAAAAGGGTTCTCTTCGATGCTCCGTAGATGCGTCCGAACCTTACGAGAGGCCGGCCACGATGCAGTCCACTAATGACGAACATTTCTTCCAAACCGAGTTTGTGGAAGCCTTCCAGGCGGGAAGCGCGCGCGCTGACGCTTGTCGTACATCAGCGCGTCACAGGCTCGGAGGGAAAAGAAGTCGGCCAAGGCGGGCAATAAGAACGGCAACCCGCTCGACGTCAAATCCAAGATCCTCGCGGCCATGACAGATCCGTTATGCCCCAGCGCTTCCATATTCATCGCGCAATCGTCCGGGTGTGTACGGCGCGTGCCTCTCGACAACGTACGTTCAAAATCAACACGACATAACGACCTATCCCTGACAGCAATTCCAGGCGAGCTCGCCGGAAACTACGTACCGAGGCCCCAAGGCGCCGGTTACCTGCCTCGCCGTCGGAGGTAGCGAGAATCAGACTCTCTTCGCCGGCTCATGGGACAAGGACACATGGTCCTGGGACGTGGCTTCAGGTAGGCCGGGGCGCAAGTACAGCGGACACGCCGACTTTGTCAAGACGGTCGTCTGCGCTCGCCTCGCCGACCGCGAGCTTCTCATTAGCGGCGCCGCCGACAGGAAAATCATGGTTTGGGACGTGGAGACAGGCCGGCGTCTATACACCATACAGGATGCCGCGACGACAATGCTCGCGGTCCAGCACCTGGTCGTCGATCCGGTGCTGAGCATGCATGACACCCTCGTTCTCGTCAGCGCGAGTAGCGATCCCCACATCCGGCGATGGGAGCTATCCTTGGACGGTTATAGACAACTGCCCGAGTCGCCTCTCCGTCGCGGCGGCACGGAACGCCTAGCTATTCACGAGCACGACACGACCGTCTACAGGCTCGTCTTCGACACAGGCGGCGACGATGTCGATCTGTGGACGGCAAGCGCGGATGGCACGGTCAAGTGTCTCGCGCGGACACAAAGCTTCGTTGCGGACGAGACCCTGACACATGGCGACTTTGTACGGGCCGTCGTCGTGACGCCGCGCTGGGTCGTGTCGGCCGGACGAGACGAAAATGTCAAGGTCTGGGACAGGGCGACGGGCAAGCTGCACTGCACGCTCGAAGGTCACTTTGAGGAAGTCACGGATCTTGTTCTGCTGCGGGATGCCCAAGGGTCGCCCAAGACGGTCTGCAGCGTTAGCATCGATGGTACCATCCGCAAGTGGCCTCTCGCCGAGTCCGAGCTGGCCGACGTGGTCATGAGGGCCGGAATGTCGGAAAAACTCGCGGGGACAGAGCAGCAGCAGCTGACGGCGGAAGAGGAGGCCGAGTTGGCCGAGCTCATGGATGATTAGGGGATTCAAACAGTCCGGCTTTCTCTGAGGGTGGGATGAAGAATGGCACGAGACAGCGCCTAGCAGGATGCGCCATCTGAAGCAGTTGGAAAGCATGTCTCGGGTGCGCACCATGCACGGGCTGGCGATGCTCGGGAGGGTAAAGCCATGTCTCAATGCTGGCTTCTAGCCAATTCTTCAGCTACCAAGGTGGTATCTCGTGGTTGCCACGCGAGAACGAGACCGGACCGGGCGAAGATTGGCTGCTTGGTAGCGCGAGTGGCCAAGACGATACTTGACAATGCTAAAGGGAGGGGGTTCGAGAGCGTCACGACTCCTGACCAACGATTCGGAGAGGCGCAGTCGCGTGTTGCCATCTCATCATCCAACCAACCAACCAACCAACCAACCAGCTGCAGGCCGTCGACGTCGGGCCGCAGCAATCTACAAGATCGGTGCAGCGTTGGGCGTCTGCGGACTGCGGATCGTCGCCGTCGATGGATGAACAATTTGCTCGTGCCCCCCCCC
>LAZP02000127.1:0-19101 GCA_001272575.2 Ophiocordyceps unilateralis | reverse complement strand
CCCCCCCCCTTTTTTTTTGTTCTTTTGCGGACGCAAATACGAATTCTCGCGGGCGCTCGAGAAGCGTGGCTTGTTTCTTTTTGTGTGATCATTCGATTTCTATGTATAGGTAGGTAGGTAGTGAGGGTTAAGGGGTACTCAACGTGAAGCTTTGTTGGTGGCGAGGTGGAGCTCAAGGGAAATCAAAAACATGAAAAGAACAGCGAAAGAAAGAAAAAGAAAGAAAAGGAAAGACCGGAACCGAATAAATAAAAAAGGGGGCGAGATCCCCACAGGGGCCGCGGCAGCGGGAAGAGGGACCAGGCTCGCGGTTCGGAGCGTCTTGTCAGGCCGAGTTCCATGCGGGGCCCGACTAATCAAAAGACGGGATTCACAGCACCTAGCTGGGATGCAGGAACCCTTGGAGGGCTACTGTGGACCGGCGATGACGCTCTTCACGCCCTCGATTCTTCTGGCCTTCGAAACGCGAGACTTTTTTTTTCGACCGCAAAGGGGCTGCCATGAGGGTGAATAGATTGACGGGGTGAAGAGGAAGAGACGACGGCGAGGTGCACAGCCGTCAGCAGGGAATAACAGATCGGCCCGCGCCAAGACCTGTCCTGGCTCCGATTCGGCTACCGGGACCGATGGAAGACGAGACGAGGCTATTTGCATCACTATGACACATTCATGGACACCTCTCGGCAGAGCGCAACCAACAGCCCAGCGTTGCTTTTGGCCGAGTCAATAGGCCGACCTAGTTCGTTGGACCAACTGGTTAGGTGGGTAGATAAGAGCTGCGGTATATATACGTGCAGCAGTAATAACAAAAAAAAATAATGATCCATGTGCCGGCAGACAGGCGAACTGAGAGCGACAGATGCGATGCGAGGTGATTACGCACGAGGGTAGCATTCGCATGCATGCATAGAACCGTGTCTCGTCGCCCGGCGCCTCGGGAGGGCCAATTACCGGTTCGGCGTCGTGACGGATCGCGACTAAGACAGGAGAAGACAGGCTGAGGTTCGCGATTGGTTCGGGGGAAGCGAAGCCTCTCGAGGGCCCTTGCATCGTAATTCGTATGAATAGAAAGAGGGAGAAGAGGAGGAGAAAGAGAGGGAGAGGGAGAGGGGGAGGGCGGACGCGGGGGGGTGGGAATGAGTTACCAGGCTCATCCAGCCCTGTCGACTCGGCCAGCCCCCGTCCCCCAGTCTAGTCCACGCGTGCGGCTGAAGTGGCGTCGACTGCGAGGTGCCCAGCCTGGCTCCTCTCCTGCATCTTATCCCTCTGGCCAGCTCGGCGATGGGCCCCTGACCCCGGCAGGCGCCTTTCCGCCTACGCCGTGCGACGCTAAAGGACGGCGGATTGGGGAGAGCAGTGTCGTGTCTTGCCCCCGGCGCTGATGCCATCGAGACAAGACATGGGGATGGACTTGAGGCTGCCAGCATATAGCCAAGGTTGTGCAGATATACATACCTAGATAATCACCCACATCGCCGTGGCTTGCACCTTGCACCTTGGACCTTGCAGCATGGAGATGGAGATGGAGATGGAGATGAAGATGGGTGGCACAGTAGCTGAGATGGGAGCAAGGCACACAGGGCACATCCACCGCCATGTGCTTCGAGCTCCAGTTTTTAGTTCAGGCTGCATGCAAGGCCATCGTGGAAGATGCGCGCCCCATCACACACACGGTCTGCTGCGTGCAAATGTTTCCAGCTTGGATATATGTACTAACCTCGATGGAAATATATTCGCGAGTTAATACAGTGGGTATCTGACACGGAGCCGCCCGGGCACCACCACCTAGCCAAGGGCAGCGGCCCTCTCCGAGCCCCTGTCACAAGGGACTTCCCTGGAGCTAGCCTACCTACCTACCTACTCACTTACTAACGTCGTCCTTGCTGCTACTACTACTACTACTACTACTATTACTATTACTACTAGGTTGGAGCAGTAATAATATCCTTTCTTTTCTTTTGTTGCCGCTTTGTCGTCGTCGGCGTTTCCTCTTCGCCATCTTGGCATTGACGACAGCTTCAGCACTCGTTGTTGCATTGGACTGGACGTTGGACTTGTCGATGCATCGTCCGGCATTCGGCCAACGCCAGCCAACATCGACAACAGTTGGCCAACACACACGTGCAGCCGGCCCCTGCGCCGGGCACACGATACTGATACTGTATTGATCCGAGGAGGTTGCCGCGTGAGAGAGTGTCTGTAGCCGGCCACGCGAGTTAGCTCGACAGTAGCTCCGAACAAACTTCTTCCCTTCGTTTCCTTTTTCCCCCCCCCCTCGTCACTTCACCATGTGAAGATGCTGATGTCGACGTCCTCTCCTGCTATTTCCCACGCTACTCGCCTGCAATCCTACCTCTCTTCACCTGACCGCCATCTTCCCTCTGCTCAGCTCCTGCCTGCCATCTAACTACCTACCTTCCTATCCCTATCGGCATATCTGAGTACTTCCCAGATAGCCCGCCCTGGTATCCGCCTCTCAGCCGCCGCCCTTAGTCACACCCTCACTTCTTTCGTCCCAGCCTTCATCCCATCTCGTCGTCTCGGTCCATCGTTGGCTGGCTCTGCCTTTGCTCTGCATTTTTTTTCTTTCCCCTCGTGTTCCCGTCTACATCCTTCGCCTGGTCATCTCCCGTCTTCCCTCCCCCTTCTGCCTCTCCTCTCCCTCGTTCCCTCCCCCTTCTACCTCTCCTCTCCCTCGCGCCCTCGCCCTCCCATCAGCTGCCGTCCACTGGGCCATGACATCCGCCGCATAGTGCCCGTGCCCTCTCACCATCCTTCCAGCTGCCTGCCCGCGAGGTGTGGCGGGCAGTGAAACTCGGCCATTAATCTCTTTCGTCGTACGACTTGGCTTCACAAGTCCAACACCCTTTTGTGTCGTCCAACCCCTCGATCAACGGCTGGCCATGGCCCAGAAGAACGCAGAGCTGCTCGGCAGCATCGTTACCTTCGAGGGCCGTCCTGACACCATCTCGACCCAGCTGCGACTGCTCCCCTCCTCTTCTCAAGTTCTCATCCTTCCCAGCGTCCAGTGCAATCTCCCCTCGCTTGACTTGGGCCAAGTCTTCGACGCCCGCGTCTATGTCAAGCAGGTCCACGAGGCTCTTGTCGCTCGCAATGATGCCGCCCGCGCCTTTCTGCAAGGCTCCACGTCGACCAACAAGCGATTGGTCTTTATGAATGGCGGGACCCCCGGTGCCCAGGCCCTCTGCATCAGGGCCATCATGGAGCACGAGACGGGCGGAGACGAAGCCGAGGCGAACGCGATATTCGACGACCTCATCAAGGATGGCGCCGCAGGGCTCGATGACGAGCATCGCACCGCCGCCGACCGTCGCAACCAATCGGCCGACTGTGAGGATCCCATAACGAGGGCCATGCGGGCCGCCGATGCTCTTGACCGCCAGACGGCCAACCTGCAACCCTCCGACGACCTCGACCTAGCCATCATCACCCGCCAGCGCAGTTCTAGCCTGCCGCTCTATGGTTACTCGGACGCCTTTGGAGATGCCGCCCCTTTCTTCGTCTTCGGTGCTCGTCCCGCCGAGCGTGAGGGCCATCCCGAGGAGAGCTGGGCCTCCCCCAGGAACTTGAGCCTGGCTATCCCGTCGGCCGACGAAGTGGCCCCAAGGCCGGCTCTACTCGGCGCTCGCCTTTCCCTGTCGGTTCCCTACTCTCCGAGTTGCATTGGCGAGTCGTATGACCCGACTGCAATCCGCGACCGCCCCGAACCGGACCCGGCATCGCCTACGTCTGACGGCTTCAGCATCCGCACCCTGGACAATGTCATCTACGGCGAAGCTTCTCTCCTCGACGTGAGGCACTCCAAGTGTACATTGGCCAGAGTCAAGTCTCTCGATCGAATCTACCCCGCGAGTCCCAAGTTTCGGGATCTTTGCATCCCCTCCGACTGCTGGTCTGCGGAGCCCGAGCCGCTCATGTCGCACCGCCCCCGGTCTCTCATGGTTTTGAGGTCCGAAGGCGAATTTGCCTGGAGCCGTCTGACGAACAAGGACCGGCCCCGGACCGTCTTCGTCAAGTCCAAGGTGCCCATCATCGGCGTGGATCCGTTGCCTCTGGACGGGGAGAGGATGTTCGTCAGGGCCAGCTCTACCTACGTCGATCGAGGAACCGACCCCGACGCCCAGCTGGACCAGACGGCCCCATTCCAGCCCGTCTTCTCCTGCACTGAGGACTTGGTCGTCTTCCTGAAGGAGGGGGCCCCGGATAGCGTTCTTGAGTCGGCCATCGACGCCTTCAGGGGTGGCCGCTATCCACTACCTCGGCATCCCACGACACCCCCCGACACCGACGACCGTGTCGACAAATTGCTGCCGGAGACGCCCAGTTCTCGCACATCTGAGACGCCGCATCGTCACGCTGTTGTAATGCAAGAGGATCGTCCAGGGTCGATGCCATCCACAGACGACTACGACCCTTTTGCCTATATTCAGCCCACTCCGCACCCGGCAAAAGTGTTGCAGCTGTCTCCCAAGGTGGCCGTCATGCGGCCGCCGACGCCTGACCATACGCCTCCGCCCTCGGTCGCCTCGCCCGAAGCGGAGCGCAAGTTTCACGAGTTCACCATGGCGCCCAACCAAACGGCTGTCGCCGTCCAGAACTCGTTGCGATCCATCCTAGCCGAGTATTTCCCACCCGAAACCCAGGGATACCACCAATTTCAGTTCTCGCTGTTGCCCGAGTTCGACGGCCTGTGGAAGCCCATTTTCCGCGCCACCGAAGCCGACGGCCCGCAAAAAGGCGAGGGCAAGATTCATCAGATCCTGGCCATCGGATCCCAGACGGGCGTCAAGAAAGAGTACTCGCTCGCCATCACAGGGCAGCTGGAGAGGCTCGGCAGCAAGTCCACCGACCTTGGCCGCGCAGACAGAGTTGACTTCAGGTACGTTCGCCACACAAGGCCAGCGGTTGGGCTGTTGATGCTGATGGCTCGAGCCAGATATCTCCTCGCCAACGCGATGCAGGCCTTTACGGCCCAGCCTCTTGCCAATCAAACATCGGACAATCCCTTCACAAACACGTATCTGCTCGCCACGCTCATCGTGCCTCACTTGGAGACTTACCTTGCCATTCATCCGGAGATCCGTTACCTGCTGCTGCAGTATCCGCCGGAACACCTCGGAACGGTACTGGCGCTGCAGAGGCTGGTGGGCGTCGACCTGATGAAAGTGGCTCAGATCGTGGATTCGAATAACAAGGACAACCTGCCCTTTACCCACCTCCGCGGCGCCTCCATCGGCAGCAAATCCGAGGCCAAGCGATCATCGCCACCCCCCAACTCTTCGTCCGACGTGCCCGTTTCCAAGGCCAACTTTTTGCTCACATCCACGGCGTCGGACAAGGACATCGCCACCTTTGTTTCAACCGTCTGGAACATCCAGGCCGACGTCGGAGATGGTGACCCGTCGGCTCTCACGCTGCTTAACCGGAGGCGAAAGCCATCGCCCCTTCAACTGAGCCGGGAGAGCTTCTCTCCCTTTCCCAGAGTGTGCCCCCAGAGCCCGATATCTCCCCGGACGGCGACCATGGCATCGCCGCCCGTGCCCGATTTGCCGCCGTCGATGGTGCGGCCCTCGTCGGCAGCCGGGTCGATCCGAACAGCCAAGTCGATCAAGAGCAAGGTGAGCCGTTGCAAGTCACGCGGGACTACAGCTCCCCCGCCGCTGGACGACGCTGCGTCTATCACTACGCTGGACCCGACCGACGATAGCGACTATGATGTCGAGGAGCGCAGGTTGATGCCTCTGTTCATGCGGAAGACGGGCACGCGAAAGCCCAACAGCCGCAAGGCGCTCAAATTTCTGGGCCTGGCCTGAGACGAGAACGCCAGAGTCTTTTTTTTTTTCTTTTATCTTCAACATCTCGTTTTGTTGTGATTCGCATGTCGACCGTATAAAGGGTGAACGATTTTACGACGGGGGCGACTCCTAATCTCCTTTTGTCTCTCATGTCTTCTTTTCCGTCGTTCCCCCCGACTTGTCCCCTATGGTGTCGGTGTCGAGATTTGTATGCATGTACATCAGGCAATGCAAGACGGAGGTTCTGGACGACGACGGGAGGCCGGGGGTCGAGCGTGTCAAATCAATACCCAAAAGGGCGCGGTCATGCTTGTACTTGACGGGGCGGCCTATGTCTTTGGGGGAAGTGCGTCTGTCTAGTTAGAGAGAAGAGTGACGAAAGTTGACTGCATTCAGCGTGCATCAGTATCGCGACGAGGTAGGAGGGAGAGTGGAGGAGGCGAGTGAATAGACAACTCGCCTGCTCCTCTCCTGTTTTTTTTTTCCCCCGCCGGTTTGTTCGGTCCGTCGACTTACCAGTAGAACTTCACAAGCAGCAGAGGGACGAACCGAGGAAAGGCACGTAGACACAGACAAAAAACAACCGCAGAGGCAGGAAGATTAAAAATAAAAACAGGTAAAGATATAAGCAAGATACGAATAGGTATGTAAGAGACAAAAAAAAACAACAGAAAAACAGGAAACGTGCACAGGCAGAAAGAGAAGATATAAAAGGGACAAAAAGAGAAGAAAACAAAAAAAAATGGGAAAGGGGACCAGGACAAGACAAGACAAGACAAGACAAGACAAGGTACTGGCTCGGGCTCTCTCTCCTTGTACGTTTCCTCAAGCCCGACGTCGAGATACACGCGCGCGTGCACGCATCTAAGGACCTTCGGCTTCCCGTCCATCCGACCCGACTAGCCAGGCTCTGCTGCTGCTCACCCCCCTTCACCCCTTGTATCATTATCCGCCCCCTCGCTCCGAGCCCCTGTATTCTTCTTGCCTCGTTACCCCCGGGGTGTCCGTGTCCGTTTTCCGCCATGGTCGTGTTGAGTTGGCTTGGGATGGAGGGCGGTACAGTTGTCGTTGCTTCGCAGAGAGGGTGAGGGGGGTTTGCTTCAGTCTAAGCGCAAAAAAGGGAGACAACCGAAGATTGGCCATGGAAACACAACATGAGATTTAGAGAAAGAAAGGTCGGGGGAAAAAAAAACATGACGCGCCTGCCCAAGTCATTTCCAGCCTCCGCCCATGCCAAGTCCCGGGAGGGAAAAGGGGTTTTGGCTTAACAGCAGCTGCTGTTGGACGAGGAGCCGACGCCTTGACCCTGACCGACTTGGACACTGGGCTTGGTGTTGTTGGCTGTGGTAGTGCCCATGCGCTCCTTGATCTGACGCGCCATGGTCAGGAAGGCTTGCTCTACGTTGCTCGCGTTCTTGGCCGACGTCTCGAGGAAGGGGATGTCGAGGGAGTCGGCGAGTTCCTGTGGAGGGGTCAGCCACGATGGCAGTTACCATGCGGGAATAAAGAGGCGCACCTTGGCGACGGTGTACTCGACCACCTTCTTGTCGGCGATATCGCTCTTGTTGCCGACGAGCAGCTTGTTGACGCCCTCGGTGGCGTATCGGTCGATCTCCTGAAGCCATTGTTTGACGTTGTCGAACGAGTCCATGTCGGTGACGTCGTAGACAACGCAAATGCCATGGGCGCCGCGATAGTACGACGAGGTGATGGTGCGGAAACGTTCCTGACCGGCCGTGTCCCACTAGAAGAAGTGTTAAAAACAAGGACAGGGAGGTGAATGTTGGTCAGCAGCGGGGAACGCACGATTTGCAACTTGACCGTCTTGCCATCGAGCTCTATCGTGCGGATTTTCTGCCGAGAGTCAGCTAAGCGCGTCTGGCGTCGAGCGAAGAGTGCGGAAGGCGTACGAAGTCGACACCGATGGTTGAGATGTAGGACTCGGTATAGGTATCATCGGCGAAACGCAGCAACAGGCAAGACTTGCCCACACCGGAGTCACCGATGAGGAGCAGCTTGAAGAGATAATCGTATCTGGCACGGGTCTGTCAGAGGGAACACAGGGATGCGGACGGCGACGTCGCAAAACAAGGAGGCCAACACTAGCGGCAAAAGGCTGGTCAGCGGGCGTCGTTGATGCATTTGAGGAGGCTGGCGCGCACCACTCAGGGTTCATAATGGCGGGCAGACAGTCTATTCAGGGACGACGCGACAAGTGACGGAGAGACGACGGGCCGATGAGGAAGCGGGCTGCGGCAGTGAGGATGAGGCGCAAGACGAACAGGCGGAACGAGGTGCGAGGCGATGGAGGAGGATGAACGACGTTGTTCTCCGGAGTACGTCAGTCAGGGAAAGCCAGTCGGAGGCTGTGGTTGCAGGGTCACGTGCGGGGCTCGGCTGGCCTGGCTGAGACGCGCCGAGGTTTTTGCTTTTTTTTTTTCCTTCTCTTCTCTCTGTCCCCCCCCCCCCGCCAAATGACCTCTAACACTGTTGGTCGCCCGCCTCGCCGTGTGAATCATGGCCTCTTCCTTTATTTATGTACGTACATACTTGTACAAACTTGATGATGATGCACGGCAACACTTCATGCGGCAGTCTTTATTGGCCGAGTCGGCGCCTCAAGTGCCGTGTGACGCCTTCGACTGGCCCGAGACGGCTCATCTATCCTCGTGACCGCGGCATCTGCAACCGCCCCGTCTCATGACAGCCAGCCATCCGTTGTTGTGTCGAATCGCCAACCGCAGGTTCGAATGTTTCGGTGTTCCCATCGTTGTTCCACCGTTTGATATTCTGCCCGGCGAGCAAGTTATCGTTCTTAAGGAAAGGTACTATTAGGTTCCAGCCGGCACGGAGCTACGCGCTCCTTTGTCTAACTCGCTTCCTGCCGGTGAAACACGTGCTTTAAGGCAAACGAGATTTGGCGTTTGCCCACTTTGTCGCCTTCACGACCGTGTGTCATTGCCGCCGGAACTGTAGTGCCAAGTTTGATGACTTTATGTATCATCCTCGTTTAATTTGCCAAGTAATTCGTACTCTTGATAGAACATTGAAGTCACTACTCAAGCAGAAGTTGAATCACGGTTTCTACAACACTCATTACTTCCTTGGCGATGCCAGCTACTTACTGCCAGTGCCAGGTATGGCCAGTCGATCACATCACGTCCGGAAAATGTGTTACGTAAGCTGACTCACGCTACATCCGACCCTCGGCGCAGAAGACCTACGGAAAAAAAAAACCACTCCCATCCAACATCACTGTGGCACTCAACCTATGCGGCTCTCGCCTCCGGCCGCCGTGTCAACGACAAATGGCCGCGTCCCTACGAAACGTACCCAGGTGTCCCAGAAACGCCCGCCTGCTAGCGACGTCTCTCGACATCGCTGTCAAGGCGGGCCCCGCGCCGGCGCTGCGTCCACCTCCGGAGCTGCTGCTCCCGCCGGCGCTGCTACTTCGGCTGCCGCTCCCGGCTGATGACCTAGCCGGGCCTCGGTTCGATGCGACGGCCGTGCGACGTTTGGAGGCCAGGCCTGAGGCTGAAAAGGACCCGGATCCGAACAAGGCGCGGCTTGGGGCGAGTGAGTGACCTGGCGATTTCTTACACAATTACCTACAGGTAGACCTACAGGTAGCAGTGCCTTGCGGACTGCGTGTTGACAGGAGGAATGAAACAGCTCTCCGCGTGCTTCAAGAACGACTCCCCACGCTGCTGCAGTCACCTCTACCGCAGGATCTGCTAGCGCCCAACATCTCGCTGCAGCTATTCCCGACGACACACCCGCATCTGCCCACCGTCTCGGGTCGCGTGGCATACAACGCGGCGCTGTGGACTTCCCCGATCGCGTGGAACCGCGTGCCCATCATCGGAAACGTCAAGCTCGAGATCCTGGCCACGCATCTGACCAAGGAGCCCCTGACTTTCCTGCCGCGTCGTTCCGGCGCAATCCCGGAGCAGCTGGTGGTGCGCTGGTGCGAGAAGCGACGCGACGACGAGACCGTCGCCCGTTCTCTGTGGCGCAGCAGGGGCGTCGACCCCAACAAGGCCTTCACCGGGCTCTTCATCTTCGACTTTGATGCCCAGGGCAGGATCCTTACCCATACCATTGAGCAGGCTCAGGAGGGCGGCAACTGGGAGAGGGGCGTCGGCGCCAAGTTTGTCGGCTTGACCGACTGGCTGCTAGGCGAAATGAGAAAGCCCCCGGACGATAGCCCCGTTCCCATCTTTGAAAAGCTCAATAAGAAGGGTACTTGACACGGCTACCACGGACAGCAACTCCATGAGGCGCGCTTGCGTTGCTTTTCTCGTCCGCCATGACGCTTCGTCCTGGTTTGAGGATGCCTTGTTTACAGTAGCGGGCGGGCCAGACTCTGCCGAGAACCATATATTGGCCTCAACTTTGCACCCCAACACGGCAAAGTCATTGTCCCACTGCAACATGGCAAGACTGGGGCGCTGGCGGCCAAGATCACGGCTGCCGGGTGACGCCTCCTGGGCCAGCACAGTCTGCGGGCCAACCCTTCCAACAGATATTCCTTGTAAGAAATTAGGCTCTCCTACAGACTCATCTTGATCAATCATGCATGACCCGACCAAACAGGTGGTCATCCATGACCGTGGGCATTTTAACCGTACTCGCTCAGGCCCACGCAACTTTCCCATCTGCTGACTGGTTTCTGTTGAGGGGGGCATTTCACAATATTCTGCCCGTTCCAGTCTCGACAGCGGCAGATGATTGCCGCTGCCAGCTCTCAGCTCGAATGCCGCTAGAACAACCCCTCTTCCTTCCGGATACCATTGTCATAGGATGATCTCGCCCAGACTCTCACCCTCGAAGCCCATCTTGGCGAGTTTCCGTTGGCGCGACTTTTCCCTTCTCTTATCCGTCGCCTTCTTCCCTTCGGCCAGTTTCTTGACCGTCTCGTAGTCGGCCGACTCGTACCCCGGAGGTGGATCGTCGTCCTTATCGAGGTCAATCTCACCAAGCAGGAGCACGTTTTCTCCTCGGACAAGAAAGACGCCATGCAAGACGTCAGCGTAGAGGCGCTGCGGCGCGCCATTCGGGTCGGAGGCGTGGGGTCTCACGGCAAAGAGTCGCTCCGTCGTCGATTGTAGAACCAGATTCGCTGCGGCATCGTCAGCGTGCATCTCCAAGGCAATAATAGGTTGCTACGCGGCCGACGCACCGAACTGGTCCCAGCTTCGCAGCACCCCAATCAACTTGCGCCCGTCGCGCAAGACGACCGCGAGCTTCTCTACATTGGCGCGTCAGTGACAAGTGATATGGAAGAAAAAAAAAAGATGGCTTCATATCAATCCTTCGTACTATCGGTGAAGTCCAGCAACTGCGCCGCCGTCGTGAACATCTGCGGCGGCAGCTGCGGCGGGGGCTGCGGACCGCCAACGACTGAGTTGGAAGCCCCTGGCGGAGGGGCATCTGAGAGGGAGAGATTTTCCATCGCCTCCGTGTCGACAGAGCTGGGGTCGATACCTGCCAGTTTCTTACGCGTCTGCACATCGGCACATGGTTGATCGACTCGGCGCGGCGCTTTTGGTACTGTCTGCTTGTCGGGGGGGGGGGGAGGTTGCGGTTGGAAGTCTTAAAAGGTGTGATCAACCTCTATCAATAGATTCTCGTCACGTGATCGTTCCACTTCCATATAGGCTGCGTAAACCTCGACCTCGATAAAACGACAGGGACCTACGGCAGGGAAAGACCTACGCCGCAGGTCAAGCATCTGGTTTCCAATGGAGATGAAGGCTTTTTCTCGCTCTTTAATTTGTTTTGCCCCTACTCTTTTATGTCCATGTCGCTGGGCTTTAACGGTTTATCCGGCCCGTTCCCCCGAAGCCATCTGTCCCGGATCAGACTGTCTTACGTCGGATGACGGACGTCCAGGCTTCCAAGACGGAGAACAGGAAAGTACGACTTGTCCGGAGGAATGAGTATTCCAAAGTCAAACTTCGTTTCGACCCGTGATGCTCTACCTTGTCCTCGATAATAAGGACTTGCGACCGCCATGCCGACACCTACTAGACCTTCGCCATCCGCATACTCCCTCTACGTCTGACGGCGTCACGTACATTGCCCGTTGCACATGTGCTACGTCGCACTCGAACCATGGAGATGCACGTCGAGTAATAAATCAGCCCAGGTGACCGGTGGACTGTCAGCTCACATCATCACTACGCTCGAGCACAATGCAAACGCCAGGTCCGCGCCGCGCACGACTCGGTGGCGACAACGTGACTTGCTCGAGACTGCGGACGGCAGTGAGGGTAGGCCGCGCCGTCTATGAGAGCTTGCTATCAGGGCCCGTCAGTGCAAGCAGGCAGCCAGCTATTCCTTTTACCCAGCATGCAACGACGAAAGAGCCTTGTCTCCGATATCTTCACCCCCAACAGCGGCCACCGGTTGTGTGCATCGCCGCCGCCGCCAGATCCGGTGACAATGTAGGGTAAAGACAGATAGGGAAAACAAACAAGATGAAAGTATGGTCATGTTCTATCGCGTTTCTAGCCTGCAGCGCCTTAACTGGCGGCAAGTGCGGCTCTCCCTGGGCATTGCAAGTAATAGAAAAACAAAGAATTACCGCTGTTCTTTTGGTAGCCGAGTAATTGACCTCATGTGATTTAAGAATTGGAATTAAAGGCGTTGGAGAGAGCGTCGTGCCGTGGGCACTCGCAAGTTAAACACAGGTGAGAAGCGCAAAAGGCGGCTGGCCTCGGCGGCTGTCTTCGGCGGCTGTTGGAGCGCTTCTCTAGCTTCGAATGAAGAACAAGAACTGCAAGCTCCCGAGTCGCGGCAGAGGCTTGATTAACAAACGCTTCGGCCAACAGCCGGGGGGGGCGCTGTGTGTGGTAGTTGGCTATTGTAGTTCTTTTATGCTGGACCGCCTCAAGGCTTCCTGCAGCTCGGGTCTAGCGCCTAGAGCCTCCAAGGCCTGTGAAAAGGTAAACCACTGGCGCTCCCGCTTGTGCTTCTCCGGCCAGTCGTCCATTTCGCTGACGACGGTGGCCTGAAAGAAGGCATAACGGGCTCGCTCCTTGGACGACTTGGGCGGTCGCTTCTCGTCAATGTGGCCCAGGTCAAAGTCGATGTTGATGGTGATGCCGGCCTCTTCCCAGGCCTCGCGCGTAGCAGCCTCCTCACACGACTCATCCGTTTCCCAGCCTCCCTTGGGGAGAACCCAGCCTTTGCGCCGCGTCGACTGAATTAGGAGGACGTGGCTCTGATCCGGACTGAGCGGAACGACGCCAGCGACCAGACGCTCTCCCTTTGAGTTGTACCCTGCAGTGGCGAGCAAAAGAAATGCCATTGTCAGTCGACTGAGCCACCGGCAGCTCGGCGCTCGAGGACAAAGCAGGCTTCGAGGTCCGCGCGCCCGTCATGACTCACGCTGCTTGTTTCTGCCGGTGCGCGACTGCATTGAGAGACTGTCCGAACCTTCTGAGCCCGGGCCCGACATTTTGAAGCTGCCGGGAAGGGGGGCAGAGGCGGAACGGGCAAGGTCGCGTACGGATGGTCGCTGCGTCAAGATGTCGAAACCAACTGGGTTTATGCGAGCGGCAGGCGGGCAGCGGCGGGGAAGGATCAAAAGGCGTTTCGGTGCATCATGCCGTGACGGTGCGAAGACGGTGAAGAACAGCCAGTCTGAAGAGGGGGCAGGGCATTCCCAGGTTGATGCCGGAACACCGGGGATGAAGCTCAGTACCTAGTAGTAAGAGAGTGAGAATGGCAGCGAGAAGCGTGGCGGGCGACGCGATTTATTGCCTGAATTCGGTGGTGCGGGCGGAGAGCAGATTTTGAACAAAGGGACTGCCAGGTTCCCGCCGAGGAGAGGGAGGTACCGTGGGCGTAGTCTTGGGCTGGGGGAGAAACCTGCCAGGACGAGCGAGGTACCGCCGAGTACCTACGGGGCGTCTCAAGTAGGTCACGGCTTGGGGGGGGGGCGCTCTCAGGCTCTCGCAGAGACGCAGCAGAAAGATGCAGTGAAGGAATTAAGGTTTTAGGTTCTATTACCTCTATTGCTCCCAGTACTAAGGTACCTAGGTAGGCTCCCGCCGAAGGCTTTGGCCGCGGTGTTGACCTAGCGGCGGCGACCTTCTGATCTGGAGAGTCTGGGGAACGGTAGTGATAAGGAGTCGAAGAAAAGAGGCGAAGAGAAAAGAAAGGGGAAACTTGACAAGAGTTGGGGACGGAAACTGCGGCAAGTTGGTAGGAGGTAGGTAGGTGCCTACCTATCTATGTAGGTACCTACCTATCTAGATACCTCCTACCCTAGCATTGAATGGCTAATAGTCGGCTATCCTACCGAGTACTTACCACCGGATCGGCAATCGGCCTTTCAGGTCCACGACCATAGCATGTTAATAGGACTATTGTTTTCCAGATGCCTGCCTAGGTATTTAGATACCTAGATATCTAGATACTGCCTATATCTAGGTAGGTGTGTATCGAGATGGCAATAATCCACCACGACAGACTGCAAGAGCACGCTAACGTTTTATCCGCGTGGCTCTGTACTACTACCCAGGAAAGATAGCCAAGACCTACCGGCCAACTACAAACATACCACTAGCACCTGATAGAGACCTGCCTGCGACAAGGACGGGAGTTGGACCTGCTGCTCGCTTGTCTGTTGTACGCGTCGATCGATTAGATAAGCATACTAGACGATGGAAACCCGTCAGCCGGTCCATCAGGCACCAGCTCAAATACTTGCTTGCGCTAGGCACGACTTGACTGCTCCAACGTGTGTTCGACGACTCGACCAATTTTCGGCCTCTTCTTCGTGAATTCGATACAACAGCTCCAAGAGACCTTTCCTTTCTACCCGAAACACCCTCTACAGCCCGCAGCTGTCGATAAATCCTTGGATGTCGACGCCTGGCACCGCAACCTCGGTGCGTTGCCGACAACTTTTTAAAAGCAGAAGGGGTTCATCGTTCAGCGTTGTGCGCCAAACAAGTCTGCCGTTGCCCATACACAGAACTCGTTAGCGGACTGCCGTTGTCGACTTCAGCCATGAACATTCATGACGCGCAAGGTCCTGAGGGCACCACATCCGGCTACGAACTGATCGGTCCCATCGGTATATCTGGAAATTTGCTTTGCTCGTCTGCCATCGTCCCTGCTGAACTGGATGATTCGGATTCGGGCGCTAATCGGTCTCCTACTCTACGCAGGGTATGCTAATTCTTCGAGTTGTGGCTATTGCGCCGGAAAGAATTCATCTTCTACGAAACGTGAGTGTTGCCCGCTTCTAAACTCCTCGCAGCGATGCAGGCCACAGTAGCTGGTTCTCGCTTCCGTTGAGGTTATTGCAAATGGTTTGCGTGGCCAGACCATGCAGAGAGAAGCTCAACGAGCTTCCAGGTTTTTCCTACTACGCAAGGGCAGCGTCCATGAGCCCCGGTTTTTACCAAACCTTGATCAATCGTAGTTGGAGACGTTCAGGGAAGCTCTTGTATCGCCCCAATCCGCGCCAGGCATGCTGTCCTCACTACACGCTTCGACTCGACGCAAACCAGTTCAGGCCTTCAAGGGACCAGCGGCAGACCGTCAATCGCTTCAACAGGTACATACTTGGCGATTCTTACATGAAAGAAGCTGCTCGACTGTTCCCACGGTCCAAGGCGGAATCTAAGAAGCGAGCCAACGAGTTTCATCTGACCGAGCGCCTTCACGAAGCCGAGTATGACCGTCTTGGAAAACCACCGGAGCCCGCCCATAAACTCACCGTCACCATCGAAGACAACAGTTGTACCGAGGAAAAGTACCTCGTTTACGAAAACTACCAGAGGGTTGTCCATAAAGAAGATGAACAGGATATTAGCCAACGCTCATTCGAGCGCTTTCTTTGCGCCTCGCCACTGAGACGCGAAACCGTGGTTAACCCGGATGGACGCAGGCGTCGCTTGGGCTCGTACCACCAGTGCTACCGTGTCGATGGCGTTCTCGTCGCGGTCGGCGTCCTTGATCTCCTACCGGACAGCATCAGCTCTGTCTACTTTTTCTATCACGAAACTATGCACAAGCACTCCCCGGGCAAGCTAGGCGCCATGTACGAGATCTCCCTTGCCTTGGAAGAGGGGTACCGCTGGTGGTACTCGGGCTTCTACATTCACAACTGCCCAAAGATGAGATACAAGATAGACTTCACCCCGCAGTATATGCTCGATCCCGTGGCCTTGACTTGGGATATCATAGACGAGACAGTGTTGAGGCTACTCGACCAGAAGCCATTTGTCAGTCTGTCTCTGGAACGACAGGCTGCCGAGGGTCAGGACGCCATGGACACGGCGGACGACGTCTATAGCACCAGTCCGATCAAGGACCAAGAGGAAGATGGCAGTGATGAAGACGATGACCGTTTTCCTCTGTTCCGATCCGACATGCCGGGGATTCCGTCGCTGGCAGAGATGGAAGGGGTCGACCTGGACCACATTGGCATCGTGTTTAGTGAAGCCATAGGACCCGTTTTCAGAACAGGCCAAACTTCGAGATGGCATACAGAATCGGTGAGGGATTGGCCCTCCTTTAGGGCTGCAGTTGCAGAGTTGGTAGCCGCCCTGGGGCCAGACCTAGTGGGCTCGTTCTGTGTGGATTTGACGCGTGGATGAGCAGGTTGATGTGCGTGTTCGTGTCCGCAGGAGACTTGCGGCCGGTAGGGGAGAGGAATAGGATAACGGGGTTACGTGCCGCCCACCCAGCCTACTAGGTAGTACTGCAAGGCTCTTGCGAGTACTACAGGGCTCTTTGGAGCGAGGTTGAACGTGCAGGCGCCTATCAGGTGTAGGTAGATAGGCAATACTTGTTGGGGGATAATAAGACGGGGACGTCGTTGTCGTCGGCCTTGAGGGGTACGGACCCACAAACTGAGGGCCCACTCGCACCTTATCACTCACCTCGGTCAGCTTTGAAGAGGACCAAAAAAAAAAAAAAAAAAGGTTCTGTGGATAGATAAGGATGGCACTTCGCGTCTCACTGTGACGCCTCCACTGAGCGTCGCTTCGCAAGCCCCGATGGACGCGCGACAATCATGACAACCCAATCGAATCTCTTCTCGCCGGCGGAACTAGCGTATCTGCACAAGTCACTCTCGCAGCGGCCGCCGATCCGACCCGACGGCCGCGGGGCGAGGCAATTCCGGCCGCTGACGGCGGAGACGGGGATCCTGCCCGGTTGCAACGGCAGCGCGCGGGTTTGTTTCTCCGACGGGACCGAGGCCATCGTCGGCGTCAAGGCGGAGCTCGAGCCGACGACCGAAGACGAGGGCGGCGGCGATTATGGAGATTCTCGGGCGGACGCGGGCGCGCGTGATGAATGGCTGGAACTGTCGATCCAGATTCCTGGGCTGAGGGATGACGAGGCGGCGACGGTGTTCCTGGCCGAGATGCTACGTGAGGCGCTCGTCGCCGATGGGGAGTTTGCGAAGAAGCTGTGGATTAATCGCCGCTTTCACTGGAGGATGTATCTCGACGTGAGTCTTCCATGGGCTCTTCCTCCCCCCGCCCCCCCTTTCCTTGTCGATGAGGCTTTGCTAAATCGTATGTGTGAGGAGGGTAGATTCTCCTAATCTCTCCGCCCTTGTCATATCCGGTACCTCTCCTGTCGATAACGTCGCACCTGGCGCTGCTGGCTACGAGGCTGCCGCTGCTGCGATCAGAAGGCGACGAGGATCCCATGTTCGACGATGACTGGGAGGTGTCGACGTTCCTGTATCCGCGCGGCGGTGACGGAGACGGCGCGGGCTCGCGACCGCCCGTCACGTTACTGGTCCTCTCCGTCGGCGGCAACATCATCTTCGACCCGGCCAGGGAAGAGCTCGTCGTCGCCGAGGCGGTACTAGCCGTCTCTGTGTCTGAAGTGCGAACCGCCAAGGCCGCCGGCGACATGGACATCGACTCCAAGTCCGAGCTGCGGCTGCTTTCCATCAGAACAATCGACCCGCCCTCGCGACTGACACCGCCCGGCGTATCGAATTCGGCCACCCTCACGGCCAACGGCGTGCCGATGGCGACGCTGCCGGATAGGCATGGATCGCCCGAGGAAGGAGTGTGGAGGGCGCCTGTCGGGGGCGTCAAGTATGCGGTATTTGAGGACATGATACAGGCTGCATTAGAGAGAGATGGCGTCGCCCGCGAGGTGCTGGACGGCCTGGAGGATATTGACCTTGCGTAGGTAGCGAGCGCTGTGGAGGAAGAATATCTACACCCAGTCTTGGGACGGGATCTAGTCTCTTTGCAGCGGGAGGGGAGATTCGACGAGCGATAGATCTGTTGGCCGGCTCTGACTATTGCTACTATGCGCCCTTTCGCAGGCCTTACCAGAGGCCAAACCATTTCGTCCTCGGCGCTGGCTTCTCCTCGGCACCGGCCTCGGATGCCGGATCAGGAGCCGGAGGGGCAGCCAACTCGGCCTTCTGCTTCTCCTCGCCCTTACCAAAAGCCATGGTGATGGGATTTTTGACCTCGATACCATGCATCTTCATGTAGTAAATACGCTTGGCGACGTCGTCGAGGTGCACCATGCGGTGCTCAATGGCCTTGGCCGTCTGTTCCCGATCATGCAGGACCAAAACGTCCTTCCAGGCGGAAAAGAAGTGGCCGGGCCGTTGCCAGAGGTCGGCCATGGGGGGCACGAGGTCTTTGAAGGGCGAATTTTGCGTGTAGTTGAGGAAGAAGGTGGCTAAGGCCATTGTGAAGAGCGCGCCCTGTGAGCAGCAGACGCCGTCGAGGTCAGAAGAAGAGAGAAGAAGCGCCAGGTCAAAAAGATAAGGGTATGAAAGAAAGAAAAAAAAAAGAGGCGCACCATGGTGATGAAGGTATGCAGTAGCCGACTATGCCATATCCAATGCGCCCAGCTCCCTTCGGGCGCCATCAAGCCAGGATAGTCCTTCTGCTTGCGGGCCGCCGCCTCGGCAGCCGACAGCGGCGGCGAATAGTGTCTGGGAAGAGCCGACTTGCGGAGCCGGGAGCCGTGCGACGGGGGGTTGAACTTTGCCGGTTTCTCCAGAATGATGGGTCGGTCGGTCGATGATGATGATGATGATGACGACGACGACGACGACGACGACGACGACGAAAAAGAGCGGATGAAGACCGGAAGACGAACGCGGACGACGCGCCGCGCAGGAGTAGCAGCAGCAGCAGCCAAGAGGCGCGTCGTCGTCGTCGTCGACGACGTCATGGCGTCGATTCTCGTGGCCGATTTCTCGGACAACGGTCGGCGATGTTCTTCCTCGGGCCTTCTTAGCTTCGTTTGATGGTTTTTTTTTTTTTTT
>LAZP02000126.1:23971-40486 GCA_001272575.2 Ophiocordyceps unilateralis | reverse complement strand
TAGACAGATCAATCACACTCATAAACACCCTGCAAGTGGCCCAACAGTAGGTAGGTAGGTGCGCGTACTGAGTCTCCTGGTCCGAGGGCGTCCGCCGTCGGCTGCGGTGCCAGCGTCTCATGGCCGACTGTAGGTAGTGAGGCACTGTAATAACAGTAACAGCCTCTTACTGCCTGTTCTCGCCAGATGCCTACGGGTACGCACCTGCAGACTACTACGAACGAGTACATGCAAGCACTCCCTGCCAACGGAGATGCATGATAGCCGACGGCATTCGTTCCGGTCCAGACCGCGACGTCATCGTTTCACCGTACCGCCCGCACCGTGCGTCTCCCCGTCTCCCCGTCTCAAGTGGCCGTCTCGCGGCAGTCTTGGTCGACGCACTGTCCGGCCGCGGGTGGCATCGCAACGGCTTCACTGTATGTGTGCAGTGCAAACATTGGCCGAACCTTGGTTTGTCGCCTCCTGTCTTTTACGCGACTGCGTTCTCCTCCCTCCCCCTCTTTCAATCCTCTCTCCTCTTTCGTTCTCTTTCGTCTTCTCTTTATTCCCCTCTTCGTCTTCCCCCGCTTCTGCTGTCATTCTACCCTTCGCCCCTTCTTGTCTCTCTTCTTCCCAAGTCGCGCCCCTGCTTCTTCCCCTTCTCCGGTCTCGCAACGGCCAAGCCACGTTCTGCGCTTTCCCGCTCACCGCCCTACCCTACCCGTTCATTCCACCCCTCCTTCTCCCCCGCGACCTCGATCTGGTCCGCGCTTTCTGCCGCGCTTGCCTGCTCCGGTTATATATCCCATCTCACGTGCCCCCGTCTCTCCTTTTTTTATTCCCCCTCCTCCCGCCCCGTCGCCGGCAATCGAACCATAGTCGCGCCATCCTGAAGCCATCTCGCCATTCATTCCTTCTTCCGCCGTACGACAAATAGCCGGACGCCTGATTCAAGGTCCTTTTGCTGCCTGACGTGAGCAGCATAAAAGGGCTAAAGCCGCCCACTTGAGCCAGCAGACATTCTGGAGCACCAGACCAGACGGACGGACGGACGCAAGAGAAACGCCTCAAGCCAGTTAAACACGATCAACCACTAAAGCGATCATGTCGGCAGACTCAAACCCCCCCAACGGTCACGGCCCGGGCGTCAATCCTCCCAACCGCCGCAGCTCCATCACTCAGGCCGCTCTCTCCAACCTCTTCCAACGTGCCCCTGCGGCAAACGCAAACGCTGCTTATCCGTCTGCCACGGCCGCTCACGACCCCCATCGTCGCCGTCTCTCAGTCACGACTATTGGCCTCTCTGGCACCTCACCCTCGGCCCCGACGCCCTTTGGCCTTCGACGAGGCAGCCTGTCGACCAACTCGGACTCTATCGATGAGAGTGCCGTCGAGGATGAGGACGTGCCTGCGGGCAGCGTCAGAACAGCCCCCACGACGCCCTACGTCCGCCGCATGAGCTTCGGCGCCTCGGCTATGAGGGGCTACCGTGCGGGCAGCAGTCCCGGCAATGGTAATACCTCGGCCTCTCCCTCGCCTGCCCTCGGCCGGACCCCCAAGTCGCAGATGCAAGGCTCCGCCGTCGCCACGGCCCTCGCCGGACGTCGAGCCAGCGCTGCCCGGCCCTCCCCACCTCAGGCAAGCAACACGAAGCACCCCAGAACTTCTTCTGACAATGTCCCCCGTCGTCCAGACCAGCAGGGCTTTAACTGGTCTGAGCAGCTTAGGTCCCGTGCCGAGAGCTCAGTCTCGGGAGCTCGTCCCTCTTTCCCACTTGCCACGTCGCCTCCGAAGACGGCCTCCCACCACGACCGCGCCAAGTCGGTCTCTGACATGCCCCCGCCCCCGGTCCAAGCGGCGGCCGTCAAGCCCAAGCCGGAGAGTCGGAAGCCCGATGCCTTTCAGGAGCGGATACTCAAGGGCGACTTCTACATGGACTGAGTCTCTGGCCGAGGCCGTCCCTTTCTTTTTTCTTGTCCCACATTCTTCCATCACGTCTTACTGCTTGTGAGCTCGTCTGGTTTTGCAATCTTGATAGCGCCTCGCTCACCTACTGGCTTTCGCACCCATGAACAGTATCTTTGGCACCGTCGCTTCGGGCTCCCTTTCCCGCAAGAGAAACAGTTGATGTTTTCTTTTTTTTTTTTTTTTGTTATCACGTCTTCATCTTGGGTGGACGGAGGTGGCTAAGGACAATAGGGGTGCTTTTACTTTTGCTGGATCAGCTGCCGTGGGGTTGATGATCATGTTTTATGCTGGCCATGTACGATTATACGTCGAGACTGGAGGAGGGTGAGGCATACGGGTGCGGGCGGATGACGCACTGACCGCGGGCAGGGCTCCCTCGGTCGAGGCTGGTAGAGAGCCGGCTACCGGGGAGAAGATTGAGTTTCTCGTCTGTCGCTGAAGTCGATGGGGAAGTATTATTTGATATAGCTGAGCTCTTGACAAATGATGCAGAGATGATGGGATCGGGTTTCACCGCTGTCTCGGTTCCTCTCGTTTATATTCGTGTACGGACCGTTGGAGGAAAAACAATTGCATGTGCAAATGAAGAGTGAGGATGTACTAGAAGCATCGTATACACAGGAGGCAACGTCGACGACGACGCATAAGAAGAAAAGACGTAGCTAAGCTGGCCAGCCCTGCCGAGTGATGAAAGCAGGCAGGCTGCGTGCAGTAGTAGATGTGTGCAATGGACGTAGCGTCGTAGCGTCATGGCATGAGAGATGGGCAACCCCGTGAGAGAGAAAGGTGTTGACAAAACTTGATGGCATATCCAGGCGTCGAATGAAGGAAAAGGGAAGAGAAGAGAGAGGGTTTTGAACCAAAGATGAAAAAGAAGAAAGAAAAGGAAGAAAAGAAAAGAAAAAAAAGTATCAAAAGGGAAAGACGTTAGCATCGGGCAGGCCCTGAAAGACGTCGGTGAGCCAGGGCTCGTTGAGGACCATCTTGGATCCACCATCGTAGAAGGCCTGAGCATCGAGCGGGAAGCCCAATTCGACGAGGTCGAGGTCCGGCGGGAGGAGGCTGCCGGGGTCGAGCAACGAGGGGTTCGCTGCGGGGGGGACGGACCAGGACGGGGGCGCGTCGGGGAATGTCAACGGCTGCTGGTGCTGGTGCTGCTGGTGCTGCTGCTGCTGCTGTTGCTGTTGCTGTTGAGCGGTGGCGGCGAAGACGGGGCGAGGGACCTGTGGGGAGGAGGAGCAAGGGGAGGAGGAGGAGGAGGAGGAGGAGGAGGAGGAGGAGGAGGCGGAGTCGCGACCCGATGTGGTGGCGGCGGCTTCGGAGAGGACTCGTAAGGGGGTGTTGTTGTTTTCGTGCGCTGGCTGTGTAGGGACACGGGCTGAGTTGTTGATGGTATCGGGAAGAGAGTCTTGGGTCGAGTTGGTGCGGTGAAGATGGTGGAGGTGATGGTGGTGTTGCTGTTGCTGGTGTCGCTGTTGATGCTGTTGCTGATGCTGATGCTGATGCTGTTGCTGTTGCTGTCGCTGTTGCTGTTCCTGTTGCTGATGATGATGGTGATGATGGTTAATGAACCAGCTCTTGAGCATGACAAAGACGACGAGAAACTTGGTCGCCGGCCGACAGGCATGTCCCTCGGCCGCGGCGCGAAACTTGACGAGCAAGGCATCGAGATAGGCGTCGACGCGCATATTGTCCCGATCCATAATCCTACCCAGGTCCGAAGCCGGATCGGAAGCGGAAACGAACATCTTGATGAGGACCACGACGGCATACGCCACGCGAACGAAGCTGAAAACAGGCAGACACCGAACGGCGGGCACGTCCATGGCGAGAAAAGTGTCGAGAATGCCGTCAATGGCCGTCAGGCAAGCCGACAAGGCGCTGACGTGCGCCGCCGTCGCGCTGAGAGCCGAGCCCGGCACGAGTCCATCCTTGACGACGGCGTCGGGGTTGAACGGAGGCCGCACCTGCTCCGTCGACGCGTGCGCGTGAAGCACAAGCTCGTGCATGTACAGCCGGAGGAGGTGGAAGCTGGATCGCAGTGTCGGCTGGAGCTCCGAGGGGGGCACCTTGGCCTGGTATCGGTCGAGATCGCGCTCGAGCGCTTTGAGGGCGTAGCGGGTGCGTGTGTCGGAGAGGGGGGAGGGCGAGGAGGAGGAAGGGGGGGAGGAAGAGGAGGAGGAGAGGGGGGGCAGTGGGCCGAGGCCATCGTCGGCTGAGAGTTGAATGCCGATTTCTTCGGCCATGCGATGCTGGTGAAAGTTGTATGCGTCAGACGAGTGTGTATAGATGGATGGGGGCTCGGCGGATTCTCACAGTCCACACCAGGTGGCAAAAGTAGGCATCCGTCGACGCCGCCTCCGGCGATGAAGCCAGCACGTCAAGGCTCTCCGCCATGAAAGCCGACCAGCGGATCAGATTGGGCCGATGCAACGACATGGCCGTATTGGCCGCAAGATAATGACAGGCCAGCCAGGCGCGTCGACAATCGATAGTCGTAGGATCTGGCTGCTGCGGGTTCTCACGCCAACCAAAGGGCGCCATGTTCGTCGTCGTCGTCGTCGTCATCGTCGTCATCGTCCTCCGCCTCCCCAGCCCTAGATCCAGTGCCATGACGGCCGCCATGTGAACGAGCTGGTAAAACTTGAGTTCCTCCATGCTCTCGGGCGGCCAGTACCAGATGACGGCCACTTGAAGCGCCTGTACGAGCTCGAGCCTCTTCTCGCCCACGACGACAATCTTGTGGGCCAGTTGGCGCATCAGTTCGCGCTGGAGCTCGCGCTGGAGTTCGTGCGTCTCCGACGACGCGGCCGCCAGGATGGCGAGGAAGAGCGTCGGCTTCGTCCTCCGCAACTCCGTCGCCGTCGTGCCGGGCCCGAAGACGACGGCGGGCAGGTGGCCCACCATCCGACTCGTGTATCGGCCCAGTAGAGAGTCGGCCTTGTCCATGGAGATGAGGCCCCGGTCGATGACGTCGCCGGCCGAGACGTCGACGAGCACGTCGCCTGATGGTAGATGGTCAGTCTTGGCCTTCTTCACAGGCTCGTCGTCGCCGTTCCTCTGCGCCGCCGTCGTCCTCGTCGGCTGCCGCGCCTGAAGGCTCGCCGTCAGGGCATCAATCTTCCTCTCCAGCTCCGACACCCGGCTGTCCGTCTTCTTCTGTCGCTTCCGCGTCGGAGCCGTCACGACACACCGCCTGCCGGCCTTGTTGCACCGCCGACACTCGTCTCCGTCCGGCTCGCATCGCACCTTGAGCGCCCGACAGGCTTCGCATGCCCGCGGCTTCTTGGCTTGCCATGCTGTCCCGTCTCCTCCAACCGTCGACGGGGAGTCGAGCACCGGGCTGCCGTCCGGCGAGCTGCCGTGCTGAAGCTGCGGGTCCAGCTCCATGAGTCGAGACAACGTTCGTTATACAGACGGCATCATGGCGGTGAGCCTTGGGCCTGCTTCTCCCCTACCCTAGCTGGAGGTAGGTAGTTCATTCGCCGAGCCGATGATCCGATAAGCCGATGCAGAGCTGATTAGCTCAGCACACCCGATCACGATGCCCTAACCTCTCTCCTCTCCTCGCCTCTTCTCTCCCCTCTCCTCTCCTCCTCCCCTCTCCTCTCCCCTCCTCTCTCCTCTCCCCTCCCCTCCCCTATCCTCCTCTCCTCTCCCCTCCCCTCTCCTCCCGTCTCCTCCTCTCCCCTCCCCTGCCCTCCCCTCCCACCTTACGGCTTACATCGATGACGTCTCGCCAACCCAACTCGACTCCAGTGGCACATGCAAGTATTCATACATTTCGTCGACCCAAGCTACACTCTATGTCAAACGCCAGACAGCCTCGCACCCGCGCAAGAGAAACGCCTCGCTGAACATGTCCAAAAAACGAAGACATCCGACAACCGCCCTCTGAAGCGAACTGACACTTTCCAGCACCCCCGTGAGACCTTGATATGCTGCCAAGACAGAAGCCCCTTCTTATCGTATAAAACAGTCCTCGTCTCTAAAACCGCGATTCCTCGCGGAGCCGGCTTTTGGAACCCTGCTGCTGAAGAGACGACGGCATCCCCATGTACACGGTGCTCTCCCTCCGTCTGCCCGACGGGTCCGGAGACTGCGACCCGCTGCTGACATCGTCGTACTTCCTCTCATACCCGGGAGTCGGCCGCTGCGGCTGGATCATACTGTAAAGCTCGTGGCCCGTCGGCAGCCCGTAGCAGCTTTCATACGCCGGCCGAAGGGGCACGTTTGCCACCGCTTCCACCGGCTGCTGCCGGAGCGACTCGTGCTGCGGCCGCCACGAAGGCTCGTACGTCTTGGGCCGCGCCGCTGACAGCGGCGGCGTCGGCGTCATCGAGCCCCGCGACATCTGCGTCAGCGGCGGCGTCGGCGTCGACCGCGGGTTCTCCCTTCGGGCGTCCGGCCGCGTCTGCCGTTGAGGGGAGCCGCTTCCCGCCGGCGACGGCCGCCTCGGAGGCATATCCGACGCTCGCATCGGGCCGCCGTCCAGCGCCCGTGTCGTCCGCCGCCTCTCCTGTTCGGCCGAAGGCGACGGCAGCTCGTACCGCTCCGGGTCGATGCCGAAGATGCCCTCATAGTGTTGCAGGAAGAGCGCAAACACCGGCGCCGGAATGTTGAGCGTCGGCGAGAAGACGATGCCGACGTTGCGCGCCGTCATCTTGTTGACCCCGGCGTTGTTGATGATCTTGATGAGGAACGAGATGAGATACTTGAGCAGCGTCGCGTTGGCCTGCGGCAGCCTCTTGGCCAGCTCGCTCAGCGCCGCAATCTTCTCCTCGCGGTCCGCAATCTCCGTCGTCGCCAGAAACTCGCGCTGGAGGTCCCTCGTCAGGATCATCGTCGGCAGCTCCCGTAGATACAGCTTCAGCAGCGACGCCACCGCGTGAATGTCGTAGTACTGCTCGTCCGTCAACAGGTTGACGTCACTCTCCGTGTTGAAGCGCTCGCGCAGCTGCTTAATGACCACGTTGGAGCCGCTGAGGCGGAAGATGCCCTCCTCCGTCGTGCCGTTCTTGCTCGACAGATACTCGATGCACCGATACACCACCGACGGCAGCGGCACGTTGACGTCGGACGGCGGGCTGAACCGCACCGCCTCCGCCAGGGGCGCCCCGAACACCTGGCGCGCGGGCCCCTGGTAGGAGCCGTGCCCCGGCCCCGGCATCCCCGCCGACGGGGGGCCCGACTCGCTGCCGCCGAAAATGGAGTCCTGGCCGTCCGACGACGAGCGCGTCTTGGGGCCGAAGCCGAAGAAGCTCCGCTTCCGCTGCTTCTTCTCATCGTTGGACGCAACCCCGAGGCCCGACCGGTTGCCCCAGGCCGACGAGTCCGAGATGACCTGCGGGTCCTTGGGCCCGGAGATGGCCCTGTACGCCTGCGAGCTCATCGTCTCGGCGCCCATGCTGAGATGGGCCGCGTGGTGGTCGGGCTTGCCGGACCCGGGGGCGCCCTGCGGCGCGTCTCCCGCCTGCGTCGAGTCGTACCGGACCCCGATCAACGCGGCCGAGTCGCCGGGCTGGTGCGACGACCTGGCCGGGACCCCCCTCCGAGCCTTGGCCCCGGCCGGGTACTCGGGCACGGAGGCGTGCCGGTCTGCCTTGGACGTCGGCGCCTCGGCGTCTTCCGGGTCGCGTTGGTCGATCCACTGCAACAGGACGTCCACCCACAGGTCTCGCTCCTTGTCGCTCTCCGCGCAGAGCACGTGTTTGACATGGCTCGTCGAGTCCTTCTTCTTCGGCTCCAAGATGAGGAACGCGTGACGATAGTGATTGTCGAACTCGTCGCCCGCCGCACCACCCCCTGGTGCTGCCGCTGCCACCGACGGCTGGCCCTCGTTTTGCTGAGACTGTCGTCCGATCTGTGCGTTCTGCAGCTTGATCGTACCCAGGTGGGCGCCGCCCGGCGTCTCGTAGTACTTGAGATGAGGCCCGTCGACGACGAAGAACCTCGCCTTCCACCCTCCGAAATTCTTGCCCTTCTTGGTCAGGTAGCCGCTGCGGATCGGCCGCCCGTCGGGGCCCATGGTGTGTCCGCTGGTCTCGGATGCCCCCTTGACCGCCGAGCCGGTCTCGTCTGCGTTGGGCGGCAGCGTGTTAGTGGACAGGTACTTGCATAGCTCGACGGCCGTCGGCGTATCGAGCGGCGTTTCGAGGAGCTCGTCCATGTACTGTTCCAGGGCCACGCGGCGGGCGTCGAGCTTCGCGGGCGCGTGTCCGCTGAAGAGGGATCGCTCGGGCGTCTTGGCCGTGAAAACAGAACACTGCTTCAGACGCTGGTCCAGCTTGCCGAATGAGGCGATGTCCTTCTCCACGCGCCACAGCTCACCGTGGTCGGCGCGGGAGATGATGGCGAGCGTAAAGACCGGGTCTTCGTCCAGCTGCGTCAGGGACAGTAGGCTGGCCCTCGACGGCTTCATGCGCGAAGAGGCCACCTTGATCTGGATCGATAGCAAGGCGTTGGGCGGCAGCAGCAGGTCCGGATACTCGTCCGTCATCAGCCCCTTGTAGACCTCGTTCAGCTCCGCCGAGCTCCCACGACGCTTGGCAGAGTCGTGCGGCGGATTTGAGTCAGAGACCCGCTTGGTCGTCTCGGACAGCTGCGGCGGAGAAGTCGTGGCGGTGGTTGCAGCCATCGGCGAAGCCATAGCAACGTTTGGCGGCAGGGGAATCGGCTGACGCGGCGGCCGGGGGGAGAGCGGCGGAGGAGCGGCGCCGGGCGAGTAGTTGCCGGCCTTGGACAGGGGCCGGGGGCTCAGGGGAAGCCCCGGGCTGAGGAGGGGAGAGGCCAGCTCCCTCGACCCGGTGCTTACGCGAAGAGTCCCGTCCGCTGCCGAGGGCGGGTCAGGCAACGGTCCCGGCGGCGGCGCCGTCAAGGCGTCCTTTTCGGCCGGGGGCGTCGTCTTGCCGCTCGACTTGCTGTCCTTGGAGAGGCTCCGATGCTCAGCCTCTGTGACGGCGATGATGCTCCGCTCGTGGTCGTCCTCTTCGCGCGTCCTGCGTCGGCCTCGTTCGTCGTCGATGATGCCGTCGACGTCCAAGATGCGGTCGTACTCAGACTCGCTTCCATCGTCTTCGGGAGCCGCCTGGTCGCCAGCGGGCTGCTGCCTCAACTGCAACGGAGCGGGCGGCTGTTTTCGAAGCGTGGGTGACAACTTAGGGGGGCTCGAGTCGAACACAGCAACCGCCGGAGGGGCCGATCCAGGGGCCGAGGTTGGAGGGTTCGGTAAGGGTATTTTTGGCGGGTCGCTAGGTAGTGAGCGGGACGGAGGAAGCGATATATTGTAGGGGATTTCCCTGAGCTGCCCTTCGTTCCTCGCCTTGCGCTCGTCGTCGGCGGCCTGTTCCTCTGCCTCGTGATCAAACTTGTCGAGCGCATGTTCTTGGGGCTTCGGCATGGCGCGGCTGGGATCCAAAAGCTCGCCCACGGCGGTCTGGTTTTCTTGCGGCCGATCGGCTGGAGGCGTGATGGGATAAGGCGCCATGGACGGCTCGATGGGCGAGTCTCTTTGGCTGTCGGAATCGAGGCTCGGGGACTCGGGCGTAGGACCAGGTCGAGGCTTTGGGACGTTGACGTCGACGGGTGGGAGTGTTGTCCCACGTCGTCCCCCGTCGGTCGTGGATTCGCCGTTGGAGACCCCCGCGGCCTTGAGCACCGCCGGGTTGCCCATCAGATCCTTGAGCTTCTTTCGGTACTTTTCCTTGTCCTTGAGCGCCTGCTCCAGGTCCTTGTTCAGGCCGAGAATCATGGCCCTCTGCTTGTCGACCAGGCGCCATAATTGGCTGTTTTGCTGGTGTTGCGACTGCTTTTCCTTGAGCAGATGCTGTATGACGGCCTCGGGGCTACCCGCCGCCTTGATCAGGCTGGCCACGTCCGGGACCTTGGGTTGGCCATTCTGCCCATCCGTCTTGATGGGGGACGCTGTCGACGGAACAGGGGATGATGCGGAGGGTGAGTCCCGGGAGACAATCTTCGCCGTCTCGTCCCGGACGGCCGCCACCGGAGCAGCCATAGGCGTGTTTTCAGGGAGACGCCCGAGCCCAACGCGGGTAAGTTTTGAAGACAGAGGCGACTTGAAGTTACAGGTAGGTAAACGTCTCGAGAGTCATCCGTGACACTGGCCGAGAATCGGTCTGTGGGGCGCGTCAATAAGGCTTGTTCGCCCTCGGCTGGTCTCCAGGTAACCCCACTCGGGCGTGGCAGACAAGCAAGCAGAGCTTCACAGAAGACGCACCTTGGGGCTTGTTCTTCGGAGACGAAGATGTCGACGAATGGGTCACGAATGCGAATTGGGCGAAGGAACAGGCTAGAGAAGGCGTCGTGTTTACCAGAAACAGGTAGCCAATGGGGGTCGACGTCGCCACGTTGCTCGGCGCGGACAACGGGCTGAAATCGGTGTTTGCGGTGTTCTGGAGGGCAGAAGAAGGGGTCAGCGAGAGCGAGGAGACGGATTGGTGGAGCAATTCGATCCCAACAGCGTCGAATAGAAGAAGACGGCGGTCATGGGCGGACTGCCGCGAAATTGGAGAGGAGGGAAACGAGGGAATGGGGCGTTCAGAGGGCAGCGCAAGGCAGAGAGTCGCTCGTCGGCGTTGATGATGGTTGGCAAGCGCTGACGGGCGAATCGGCAAGCAGGCGCATACGAGGCTGATAGGAATGACGCCAATCTTGTGCCACCCACCTAAGGAGAAGGGCCGGGAGGGCGCAGACGAACGACGACGACGGCCTGATCAAGCGACAGGCGTCGTCATCCAGGGCGAGACTGGACGAGGCAGGGAGGACAAGTCGGCCTCGGCGAGAGGCGCAAGACGAGGCGGATTGAGAAACCAAGTGAATGAACAAAAAAAATAAAGATTATGAAAAACAGGGGAAGAGTAACGACGAGGAGGAGGATGAGGAGGAGGAGGAGAAAGAGGCAAGCTGCGGAAGCGTCCGGCCCGGCAACGGCGGCGACAGCGGCGACGGGCGACGAGCGGGTTGAAGGAGAAAGAGGGTGGATGGATGGCCCGATCAATCTGGAGGAGGTGTGGGTTCGGTGTGGGCAGCAGAGTGGACTCTCAGTGAGTGTGCCACCACTACTAGCAGCCCGGTACCGGGGGTGCCCGCTGGCTGGAAGAGGGGGGGGGGGGGGGGGGGGGGTGGGGGGGGGTGGGGAGGGGGGGTGGGGGGGGGTGGGGGGGGGGGATAGTACAGCGGGCCAGGTCCATTGATGGATGGTGCTGGCGGCGCGCGTTTGGCGACGAGGCCCGCTGTCAACTGGGCGCCCTTAGGGGGGGGGGTGGGTGGGGAAGGTTGGGAGAGGGGGAAGGGGATCCAGGACTGGAGCCCCGGCGTCCAACAGCCCAAACGAGAAAGGTCACTGATATTGCACGGGTACGACGTCCACGCTTGCCGTGCTTCCAGCAGAGGCTGTAGCGGCTCTGCGACGGCGTCTCGAGACGGCGGCTTTGACCACCCCCTGTTCGCGTGGGACGGGGTTTATTTTTTTTTTAACCCTGCCCTTCTCCACCCTCCGTCACGAGAAAAAGGGCCAAAAAAAAAAAAAAAAAAAACCCACCCTTGCTTTTGAGACGACTGGAATTGCCGTCGTGGCGTTTTGCCTCGGCCGGCATGGGACGGCGAAAAGAGTCATTGCTGAGGATCCCCCTGCTTTTACTCTGCCGCAGCTGACGTCTACGGCTTGACACCTTCTCCTCTATTTTCTGCCTGACGTCGGTCGCAGAAAATCCATGCATCGGAACTTTTCTGCAATCTTCTTCTGAAAAAAAAAGGGGGGGGGGGGGGGTTCGGAGTCCCCTTAACGCAGCACCCTAGCTCATTACCAGTCCATCACGAGAGGGTGGCAAGAAAGGGGGGGGTTCGTTAAGAAAGAGAAATGCTGTACGCAGTGTTCCGTAGAAGCCAAAAAAGAAAATGTTATTAAAAAGAGAAAGATGAGGAGGAATAAAAAAAAAACCAGCGAGTTGGCGCCAGTGGAATTGACGGCCACAAAGCCAGGCACGGGGCTTTCGCAACCCTCCTTGCCAATAAGATAAGCCTTGGCCTCTTGACTTGTTCGGGCCAAGCGCTTCAGCCCGGTGCCAGGCTCCAAGCGGGGTGCATACCGAGGTAGGCCATGTATGTATGTATGTGTTGACTTTTTTTCCCCTCCTCTTCAAATCTGTGGCTTGAAGCTGGCTGGTGCTCTCGGGTCGGAGAACGAGAACGAGGGAGCACGCGAGAGTAAGGACTCGAGAGGGCGCAGCTAGCTTGTGTTGTCTGTTTCTGTTGTCTGTTGTCATTCAAGCGAGCGAGTGCCTTGTTACTCGTACAGCACCGTCTGTCTCCAGTTGGGCACGGTGCAGACACGCGCGCAACTCGTGCAATTCTTCTGCCTACCCTCCGTGAGCACGCCGTCGGCGCACACGGTGCCGAGGAATGAGCCCCAGGGATTCAAGCCCGATTTCCTCTAGGGCCTCGTTTCGGCTGTTCCCTGCATGCCTTTCTCTTCCTCGCCCCGTGCCTCGGAGCTTTACAGGCGCGCAGGATATCCTCATCTTTAGTCCCTTCCCATTATATCGTCTATGTGGCGTTTCACTGGCGCTGGCCTGACTCTGCAAGCACGGCGACTCGTTATTTCGTCAGTCATTATCGACTGGGTACCTACCTAGGTAGGTAGGTAGGTAGCCATGCGGATGTTCAACACACATCCCGTCTCATCCCCTAGAGATAGAGCGGGCTGGGAGAGCTCCCCGTCTCTTCTCGGGCTTGAGCGCCGCCGCTCGGCTGTGAGCTTTAGCCCCCCTCGGACTCGGGCTCGCCGCCCGCCAAACGAGTCTCGGCTCTCGATTGTCTCTCAGACGCGAGCCTTATCCCTCTCGTACCCGTCCATCCCGTGTCCGCCCATCCCGTCTTCGTCCGCTCTGTGCCTGAATTAGTCGCAGTTTGGGAGCCGAGGCGCGTGGCGTGTCATCTTTTGAGCCATCGTCGGGTATTCTCCTTGGCGTTTCTGGCCAGCTAGGCGGATACTCATTAGCAACCGTGATTTGTCTGCACTCGAGAGGTACTTTGCTATCGACGTGCAGACATTCACCATCATGAAACCTCAACGACACCGTCTCCCTGTTTTTTTTTTTTTTTGAATCCCTTTTGGGCCCCTTCGCCAATGCCTTGAGGCCCCGTTTCTCCCCATCTTGGTGCCGCGCTGATCACGACCGCCTCGTTTCCTCTCCGGGACCAATGTTTGGGTTTCCGGACAGTTTAGAAGCCGACCGGATGCAGCCGGGCCGAAGAATCGAACCGCCAACGGGGGTAAAAGAAAACAATTCTACTAAATGCAGTTAATTACTGACGAACATGTCGCTAGAAGTTTGCTCGTAAATTCGATGATGGGCAGAAAAAAAGCATGCAAATGTCTGAATTGCACGTGTCGACGCGAGGGGCTGGCTTGACCTCCTCGCTACCTTTCTCGTCTGAACCTCGTCTGGTCGCCATGGAGGCTTCCTGTCCGTCCCGAGGTGCATCATCACACCGGCTGTTCGGGTCGCGTGAAACATGTGCCAACTCCTTAATGGTTGGCGCTACGTGACACGCCCTCTGTTGCCCATCTCTGAAATCATCTCGTTCTCGATATCCGATGAGCTTTGCTGACCTTAATTCAGCTCCCTCTGAGGTGATTATACCTCCACTTTTCATATTAAAGACTCTTTAGGACAGCAGCGAGACCGACCAGAGTTGGCGATCTTATCCCCTTCACTCTGACGTGATCTAGCTACATCGTTTTGGTAGGCTGGTCTGTGTTAGCCATGAGAGTCGTGAAGCAGATGAATGCAATAATTGCCTTTCAATCCTCCAAGCATAGAACGACGATACCAGATCCCTTTCGCAGCTCAAGGCGGCGAGGGCAGTGCTGTAGTCTGGCGATACTCTCATCAGCGACTAGGCCGAGTCGCTGCCCGCACCGCGAGGCCGCCGCCCGATCGTTAATAATAAAGAAGATGAGGCTCTCCTTGTCGCGTACTTAAGCATTATATGCATATTGTATAATCATACGCAATTTTCTAGTCTTCTTCTTAGGCGGACGGATAAGACGAGTCCAATTTCACGTTAAACTGCTCCGTCTGAATTACGCCGAACCTCCTGCCCAATGCTCTAAATAAATGGTAATAATAAAGATTCTACTAAAAACAATATTAATATAAATGAAAAATCTCTTTTGCAAATTTAGCCCAAAGTAAGGCATCTAGGGACAAGTGTAGCTTTAAGTTCTGATATAGGTGACAATGCCGAATATAAAATATAACACATAAGAAAAAAAAATCTTCAATGGCTTACTAGTTTTTTCGCCTTGTTTTTAATGCCAACCGTTTGCCTGTATGTATATTCATTCATCTTGCTCCGATGACTCTTCAAGGCTAGGAACAGGCTCCCTTGCTGTCGCCTGCTATACTTTGTCTGTACGCCTACATATATATGTACCTAGTCCTCGATGCGTCTCAATCTGCCTACCATGCTGTCGACTTCTCTACCTTGTCTATATGCCTACGTATGTACCTCGTCCTCAGTATGTCTTGATGACCTTGAAATTCTGCCTACCATGCCGCCGTCTCTTCTAGGCATATCGTCTATCAAGGCTGTATGTATGCCTCTTCCTCGCCCCTTAGATTCTGCCTGCTCATGTTCGCTACGCCCTCTGGTAGCCTATCCACCTATTTTTACTCCCCCGCCCCCTTTGCTCTAATGGCTGGTGAAGACGTGTAGTCAGCCTGTCTTGCCACCCTGCACGACCCTGTTCCATAGGTCGTCTTCTATATCGTCGATGACATTGAGCAATTTGACCGCACCATAGGCCTTTTCTAAGCGGTCGAGAGCTTTATCGGGAAACGGTGGAGTCGAGGCTGTACTTTCCACGCCTTTTAGCTCAGAGCTATGTGGGTGTAAGCTGCCATGGCAGACGATGCTACTATCAACATGTTCGAACCGTGCGGCTTGGCAGGCTCGAGGTTGGCCAGCATATCAGCATGAGATGAGCAGGGTGATAGAGCCTTGCCGAGGCGTTCTTGTGCGTGGTCAAGCGGCCAAGGTCAGAGGAAGGGGAGACTACAAGAATGAGCCGTTAGCCATCGTTGAGACTATCCTCATCCAAAAGGGGGGGGAAAAACTACTTCATCACACACTCGCTTCTACGGCCACCACTTGACTTTTTATAAATCGACTTCATTTGACCATTTGCATCACGATGCAGCTTTCCACAATTCTTGCCATGATGCTCGTCGGACTGGCCGCCGCCATTCCTCTATCCGACAAGGACCTCTCCGCACGAGGTCTGCCGGGTTCACCGAATACACCGGCAGGTTCAACGCCGCCCGACGTTTCTCGTCGACTGCCGCAGGGTGGGCTGAACGTCCCGAATCCCCACGGCGCACGTGGACCCGGCAACCCAGGCCTGTGGTTGAACCCGCCGCAAGGGGCCCGGCTTCACGGGAACGGCCCAGAGCCGGGCAACATCAGGTTTGACAGGCCGCCCCAATATGTTCAGATGCGCCCGGGTATGGGACAGCCGCCGCACGTTCGTGACGGCCCTGGACGACAGGATATGGGACAGCCGCCTCACGTGCGCGGAGGAGGACGACAGTAATTATGGGAGGGAGGAGAGCGCGGTAGCTGGTGGTGGTGGTTTGTGGGGGTTGATGTTGGACCCCCGGCCTGTCGGGTTGGGGGTTTTTGGATACGGCATATCGGGCTTGAGCTCTACTACATGCAACTTTTTCTGATATACACACCCACTGGACTGTTTGCGACCGGGGGGGGGTTCATGATACGACTACATCTCTGCTATCGTCATGTGTCATGTCACCGTCCATCCCTGCATCTATGGCGGGCCTCGTTCGACTCACCGAACTCCCAGCAACAGCATAACCGACGTGAAATTGCCGACGCCCCTGTTCCCGGACTCGGCATGGTGGTGGCGGCGGCGTCGTCTGGCCCGGGCTCCGGGGGAGGAACCCTTGATGACGGGAGGGGGGAGGGGTGTGACGTCACCGGGTTTGGAGCTAGGTCTGAAGGTTTTTTTTTTTCCTCGCGTAGATGGAGTTTGGTAATTCTGCATGCAGGAAGTAGGAGGCGAGAGAAGGGATGGAGAAAGACGACGAGTGTGGGTGAATTCCACCATGGGAGCTCGAGACCCGACCAACCTACCTAGTCTACCTAGGGTAGGTAAGTTAGGTAGGTAGTTGCTCAACACGTGCGCGCCTCGGATAGGCGTATCCGTATTCGCACTGCAGTAAGACCCGACCTCCTCTCCTCCGCCTCCGCCTCCGCCTCCGCCTCCGTCGCCCTGCATCGCCGAGTCATCCCTTCTTTTGTCCGTCTCCCTCCCAAATCTCCGTTCGCTCCATCCGCTACAAACCAGCTTCCAGACGGCATCGGGCTAGAAAAGAAGAAAAAAAAAACCTCTAATCCCTCCACCGGCCACGTCATCGTCGCCCTGCGTCTTCACCTCAAACATGGGTTCGTGTCTCATCACCATCTCCCCCCATCCCTGCCATACGCTTTCATCGGCTCCCTTCCTTCTCCTCTTCCTTC